>CAKALG010043198.1:0-29379 GCA_916700815.1 Helicolenus hilgendorfi
AAACATGTATTTACATTCAGTGTGACAGGCCCGAGTGGCGGAGGTGCAGGATGCCAGCGAGTTGCATAACGGCTTTTAAGGAAAGCTGGCCTGCAGGACAAGATTAGCCCGAACAGACTGGAGCGGGAACACCGAGGAACACCAGGAGACATCTTTGGATATGTAAAGTGGTAAAGCCATGCACACTCTGTGCTGAAACCAGTTTTGTGAAATTATGTCCTGAACATCATGCCCTTCACTTGTTAATTAAAGTGCAAAAAGATATAAATGTCTCTATTTTGATGCTGCGGTTGCTACACGGGGCTGCATTATAGACTGGGCATCCGTGGTAATTCGATTAACTGAAAAGTAGGGGCAATCCACCAAGTTCTGTTTACGCGCCATGAGGAGTTTGTCTCACGCGGGAGCTTTCCAAAGTTTGAAGAAATAACCCTGATGATGACATTAATACACATTTTACAAGAGCTTGACATAACTAAGGACTAAAGAGCAGAGCCGAGGCAATGAGCTAGCCAGTCGGGCACGTTCCCGTGCACTAACCTGCACTAAAAGACATGCAGGGCCGGCCCGGCTATGTCAATAAAGCACAGAGAAGCTCCAACACAGAGGGAGAGAGACTTTATTCTCTGCTCAGAAAGACATTACTCCTCTATATCTTTACATAGCAAACAGTTCAAGATAAGATACGCACACTCGCTTGTTGTATTTTAGCGTTATTGTATTATACTTGTATTGCTTATATTTTTGTACTTGCTCGAATTCTGCACTTTTTATCGCTGATATTTATTAGTAATCTTTTATCTTATTCGTGCCTTATTTACTCCTTGTGAATATGGTAAATGGACTTGCATTTACATAGCACTTTTCTAGTCTTCCGACCACTCAAAGCGCTTTACACTACATGTCAGCATTTAAGCATTGTTAAGTATCTTGCTCAAGGACACATCGACATGTGGCGGAGCAGCCGGGGATCAAACCACCGACCTTCCGATTGGTGGACAACCTGCTCTACTCTTGGAGCCTCAGCCGCCCCAAATATGTGCTTAAGTCTTTTAAAACAGTGCACCATTTGAGGTTGACATAACTGCAACTTCGTTATGCTTTTATAATGACAATAAAGGTATTGATTGATTGATTAATTGATTCATTTCTGTCAAAAAAATTGGTTGCATTATGGGAAATATAGGATTCGGTGTTCAATCATCATGACAATCCTTTTAAAATCGGATTCTTGCTGGTTGCCTAACTTTATGAAAGTGAAATACTAAATGATTCCAGACTTCCCCTTTTTTTAAAAGGGGCTGCAGTCTTTCAATAGGGGCCCACATCTTATTTTTGCCCCAGGTTAACGCCCGCATACACAAAAATGCCTCTCCTCTGCCTTTGTGTCTGCCAAATAGGTTCAGACATGTTTTTCCTCTACCAATTATATGCTGCTCGCCATGCAGTAACATCTGTGGCGGTCCTGTAATAATGCAACAGCTGCATCAGGAGGACCACTGCTGCCTCTCAACATGTGAGTATGCTTTTATCATTTTTTCTTTTTTAACCCTCTTTATTGTACTTACATGGTTGGAATTTGGAAGTTGGCCTCCCTGTCGAGGCGGTAGGCCACCTGCAGGTTGGTGGAGCCGTCCACCTTCCTCACACCTTTCAGAGGGATCACATCCAGCTGGAACTGTGTGATCAGATCAAAACCTGCAAAGGATAATGTATCACATATATATATGATGGTGTCGTAGTTGGAGAGGCTAGGTTGTGTCTAGAAGGTGACACGCAAATTGCAAAACTCTTGCAAGATGGTTAAGGTTAGGCGTTGACCTTGATTAAGTTAGGATAGGTTGTAGGGCAGCGAGTTTCGCAAGTTTTTCCAAGTTTTCGCAACTTGAGGGTTACCTTCTAGACACGACCAAGAGGCTGATAAGTAATGGATAATATAAAGCCGTATAATAATGCATTTCATTTTATTATAAATCTTGTTCTTATTGCAGTAAGTAGAAGTAATGACAGTAGCACCATTTATGCTGCATTCACATGGAATCAAGCAGACGGTAGACGGCATGGGAAAAACAAACAGACTGACGAAATGGCAGGACGGCAAACGAAACACGCATGACAAGTTTCTACAGCGATGGAATAAAATATATTAAATAAAATTATTTAGTGTCTACTATTTTAAGTAATTATTCTAGTAATGCATGTAGCTATAAAATGCAGCTTTCTCTTAATATTCTATTGAAAACTTAAACAATTTTCTCTGGTGTGAAGGAGCTACGTAACATCAGGTTGTAAACCTTTTATGCAAACCTTTTGCCGTCCCACGGAGGACGGCAAAAGGTTAAAATATTTTAACTTTGGACGGCCGTCTACCGTTACCGTTGCCGGTATTCCCTTGCCAAATTTGACCATCCTGCTCTCGTCCATTAACATGATATCCGGTTAGCCGTCTACCGTCTGCCTGATTCCATGTGAATGCAGCATAAAGCTTATTAAGCAAAGCTAACCAGCTCCTGGCGGTGCCGTCACATTTAGCTTAAAGAATGCAAATAAGTGTATTTCCCCACATGTCCAACTACTTCTTTAAACTTGACCTAGCTTGGCCGCTTTGTAAATATGAAGGTAGAGCCAGTAGATGATTAGCTTAGCTTAGCATAAAGACTGCTAGCAAGAAGAAAAATACATCTATCAATAAGTTTAAAAAAATTAAATAAATCAGTACATAAAGTCATAAAGGTCACACATGAGCAAAATGAATATTTGCCTCCCGTTCACTCCCATTCTTTGCGAGCGAAGGGGTGACAAAACACCCACTTCTGGTTGCAAAGCAGATTTGCTTCTTTTCATTCACGTGGAGTTCAACTTTGGTGAACGTCCAGTACAAAAAAAACGCCTCGGCAGGTGATGGTCACTCGCCTGCATTCGCACAGGTGCGACTGTTACAGCAGAGGTGAAAGCAATATTATTAGCATTACTTTGTGACCACAACATACAGTAAGGAGCTTGTTTCTATGAGATCATATGGCATTACATAATCTTGATGAAACAAAACAGCCAATATAGTTTCCTTGTGACTTGGGAACCAGAGCCTAGAGCCTGTGTTGGTAACTAAACAGAGCATCAGAGCACTCCATCATGGTAATGGCATAATCATTTCACCGTTACAGGAAATGTATAATCAAAGGTTATGACGAGCAATATGAGGAGACAAAATGATAATGAATCACATGTGAAATAAACAATTTTCCTATATAAGAATGAATTACTTTTTCAAACCACAGAGCAGCAGGAGTGCAGATGTGTTGTGGCGAGCAATTAAAATCTTGCTGAGTTCAGGTTGTTCCAACTCAGATTCTGTTAAGCTCAAGTGGAACGTTTTATATGCCTCATTTGAAATCTAGAGGTGTTTTGAGGCATCAGGCGGCCCACCCTGTTCTAACTAATTAAACTCACCACCTTCCTTTGGATAGTCCATTTTCTCTTTTAGCGATTTTTGAAAGCTTACACTTGTGGTTTTACACCAGCTTCAACCGCTGCTTTTTCTTTTGTTTGAACACAACCCGACTAGGACTGTTGTCGACCAAAGAAATGCTTAGTCGACTAACGCCTGATACGGTTTTGTTGGCTTGATTTAATGGACACATCTGCAAAACTGAGCGTCTCCACAAAGAAATCACACAAAAGCACCACTTTAAATCTTGTGTTCACCAGATATGTGCTCATAAGTTTCTTAGAAATAAGTCATTTAGCATGAAAAAAGCATTAAAAATTAGATATTTTTGACCAAATACATCGATATTGAGACGATACTATCGGTGCTTTCACGAAATATCTACAAAACTAGATTTATGATGAATAATCTTCAGTAATGTGGCCAATGGACATAATGACCAAAGTAGCTAAATGCAAATAACACAGCAGCTAGAACAGTCTGGAAAGTTCAGAAAATCACTTCACTAAAACCGGGAAAAGACGACACTTACGCCGAATTCACACCAGCGCAGCAGCGGCGAGCTGCCATGCAATGTCTATGAAAAGATGCAGCCGTTTGATTCTGCGGCAAAGTGCAGCCAAACAAAATTTGGGAAGAGTTAAACTTTAAGTGGCGAAGTGCGGCCAGAGTACTTCTTAGATCCAGTGTCTCCTGTGACATGTTCACTTATGTTACCAAGAATTTCTTCAAGAATGCCATATCATGATATCCAAAATATAAGACCTGATCTAGTCTCATATCATGATATCAATATACTATAGATATATTTCCCTGCCCTACTAAGAGAGGGCAGCCCTAAACCCGACTCTAGGTCATTACCTGGAAGGTCATCTTGTCCACCTCTCATTGGCGGGCAGACGGTATCGCCATCCAGTCGGTTGAAGTCTAGTTCTGATAGGACAAAACAGAAAGCAACAATCTTGTTATCCTTATAATCCTGGTCTCTTAGCTTAATTTAATAAATGCAATATATTACCAGTCTGTTTAATTCAGTTGGCGTATTCCAGGAGACAAATACAAGAGAAAAGCAATAATGTCAGAGGGGATTAACATCACAGTGCACTGTGCTGCATTTTTAATGTTGGTTTCTCTTACAACTACACTTACAGCGTTTCACATATTCACACATTCACACTAATCAACATAGCGTTTGAGATTTATAATGCAGACGGCAACAGACACCCCTTCTGGTCCAAATGTGTCCTCAGAGATGGAAAACATAATGTTGATGAATATGGCAGCTAGTGTTGCATGACTGCGGCCAAAGCAATATGTCATCGGAAATATTTTAGAAGGTCAATATGGCAGTGGAGCCACTTTTCGATTTTGTTTATGTGTATGATTTATCAAGATGGAAGTCTCCTTGGGGTGGAAACTGCAACCTGCAATTCATCACACTGCCGTTTGATTTGAGCTTTCATCATTAATGTTTCTCAGTTCTCTGGAAAAAAAATCTATACTTTTATGTTTGTTTTGTTAATCTACAAAATAAAAGACTGGCCTAGTTTTTCATTAACAAACTGTTGTTGATATAAATTATGAGTGCATTTAGAAAAGCTTGGAATAAGGATTCAGTATCAATACAGCAGCTGTTCGGCACTTGGTACACATTTTGCAGGTCCCAAGACATGTTTTTAAAAAAAAAAAAAAAAATTTCATACAGTGGAAAATCAATTCCATGGATGTGTCAGAAGAGGGGGCTATCCCTGACTCACTACACCGCTGTAATGAAGGGGAAAAGCCTCTCAAAAAACTCAGTGAAACTAGGATGTGCGACAGCCGGAGGGCCTCCCCAGTCAATAACCTGAGTCAGCTCATTTACAGTGAGCAGCGTGAACACAACACATCTGGAAGCCGTTCCCAGATCCCACATAACTGCTGAGAAATGAGATACAGTGGTGAGACGGTATTTATAATCCCACATTTTACTACCACTAAACACTTATCTGACTGTGCATGTGGACCTCAAGTTGTTAAAGTTACTGCCTGCCGCAGCATTACGCTCAGAAAGCAAGTCATTAGTGCAATGAGCGGCAGATGAACCACAATTAAGATGTCACATGCAGTTGCATGTGTGCGCTGTAGTAATGAGGCAGTACACCTACTGTATCTGGCACTCACTGCACGTTAATGTTAGATTTACTGTGTCCCCAAACAACAGGAGAGAATGGGCTTGTTGTGATTATCAGAGGGGACATTTAATCTGATTTAATCCTGTGACACAGACCAGCACAGTGTGCCTGCTATTTCTGGCCTTTTGCTTTGTGAGTTCTGATAAAGAGAATGACCTAGCAACAGTCAACATGCGGGCGTTACCATTAACCTGAGTCCTCTTTGTCTGTGTTTACAGGACAAACAGTTTCACGGCAATGGCGCCATTCATGCAATATACGGTACACTGATTCTGTGACGTGCGTCAGCGATTGTGCGTTGCCCTGTGGGTGACTTACGTCCCAATGCTGGAGCGAGGAGGAGGGACAGTAGAGCCACACAGACCTGGGAGCGCGCCGACATCGACAGATGCCATGGTTGCTTTCTGTTCAGGAATGAAGGAGAAAAATCAGTATTCAGTCACGCATTTAATTCTCTTTGACAGTTTCTCTGTGTCTGGATCAATAAAACACCTCACATGAAGCACTTTGCTGGTGTCCTCTGTGCTCTTCCTGAGCACACAAATGGAACGAAAAGCTTTACACAGTTTCTTCAAATTGTGTTTGCTTTGCATTTCAGTGACGATGAGACATATTACTGTAAAGGGGATAAGACGGTGGTGCTAAATGCAAGATTGGGAGCATTCTATTGCCTCTGCATGACATCTCAACATGGCAAAGGCAACAAGGCCAAAAGTATAGACAAAGAACATATATTGAAGCCAAGCAAGATGCAATATATGTTCTTTGGCTGAGGGGGAACCGGAGGGTGGGTGCTACGCTTCCGTGACAAACGCCGTCGCTCGGCTGTAACTATGGCAAGCCGTTTTAATGTATAATAGCTAAGGTTGACTATAAGGAATTAACATTAGAGATATCTACATTCTGACTAGTCGTAATTACATTGTAACTAGTCAGAATTCCTATAGCTCACATTGCGGATATCTGCAACTGAATTGTAGATATCTATAATGAGAAACCCCATACACATGAACGGCAAGAGTAGTTTGAATCATTCTAGTCAAAATGTAATGTACGAATATCTAATATTAGAGTTTTGCCTAGTCAATATAGATTCAGGGATATCTTGAATTAGAGTTTTGACGAGGCAAAATGACGATGTAGATATCTCTAATTAATATCCTGTCTAGCTATTTGATGTTAAAACGGCTTGCCATACTCTAACCGACGTATGAGAGCATAGCGAGCAGCGGCTGTGAGCTAACCTAAGCCAGTGGGGTACACTCACATAAACATGCACCAAGAGCATGAAAAGGCCAGCCCGGCTGTGTCAACATAGCACGGAGAAACTTATTACAATACACACACACACAGAGGGAGAGCGACTTCATTATCTGCTGCCAGATTAATTAGCTAAATTACACTACTAAATTACACCCTTTTGGACGCCAGTAAAAACGTCCATCGTACAAAAGTAAGAACTAAATTATCTCTGTTCTATTATCATATTCTACCGAAATGGCCTGTGTTGAACAATAAAATATAAATATAATAAACGTTTTCAGTCCCGAATGGCGGTGTAAAAAAAAGCACCGAAGATTCCCATCTTGGCTTGTATACTCTTTGTTTCACTGGGCGTCATCTAACGTTACTCAGCCAAACCAAACAGACTGTGATTCTTGGCTCCGCCCATTCAGGTCTAACTTAACCAATCAGATCATTTCACTATTAGATACAGGAAGTGGAGGATAAATGGCTGCAGTAGCCATGCAGGTGGCTTTCATGGTGGCTTTACAAAGCAGTGAAAGTCTTGTGGGACATTTTGTCCTCACATTCACCAGCATTAGCACACTCCTCCTCCAGCTCCTTTTGATGCATGTCCTGAGTTGTGACATCCAAAACCCATCAGCAACATGACTGATAGTGATAGTGAGGACTTTTCCAAAAGCACTGTGCTCATTAATCTGAGAAATGAATGAGGTAGGGGTGGTGTTACTGAGGGCATAACCCATTTCCAGTGTGTGAACTCTTTTGCAAATGTGTGCTTGAGGAGTATCTCCATGTGCACTGTCAGAAATGACTAATGGCTAAACAAGTAAGGTCTGTTCAGAGAAAGAGTTGGTCTCTCTACCATTCTACCCTTCATTTTAAAGAAGCATCTTCAGCCCCAGTGGTATTGGCTTGTCTGCCTTCCACGCCAATCCATCTATAGTCTAGACAGGTGCAGCTACACATCACTGATGGAATACGACAAAAGGGCAATGTTTAACCCCTCAAATTTATAAACCCATAGGAAGAGTTTGACATTTTGGGGAAACACACAGGTACTGTGATCAACACTATGGATATGCAGTCAGGCACAATGAGACACCGGAAGAGTCCACTTCAATTGTGATTTATTGGAGATATGGAACAGGTGGCAGGCTGCTGGTTTTATTCTAAACAGAAAATATGCACCATGTGTTATTAGTCAAACTTAACATAACAAACATTGAGGTACTGCAAACGTAAAAGAGCCCAAAAACTCACATTTCACTCAGACAAAACAATTGTCACCAGTAGAGAGTCCATGGAAAAGCAAAATGGCTCACACCTGAGCTCAATATATACACTGTGCTCCTCCCACTTCCTGCTCCTCCTGAGATAGCTCCGCCTCCAACAACACTTTTTTGATATCAATCTTCTCATCTAAGAAAGCTGACGAGCATATTTCCCAGCATGTCAAACGTATTCCTTCAACACAGGTAACTATGAGCATGAAAATGAACGCTAATATGTACCAAATCAACTACATGTTTTGCAAAGTATGATTTTGTACTATTTTTTTCCCCTTAAAGGATCTCTTCACATAATTGCACAATAAGCATCTCATAATATTTAGTCGCACTTGTAGCTCAGCGTAACTGAAAAGGGAAGAGTAGAAACACAAATATGGATTCAAAATCAACAAAAGCCGTGTTTGTTCCTTTGGTACACAATGAATATAGTGACAATCTGTCCTCACATTTAGGCTAATATAACGATAACCCTGCAAAAACAACTGCTGCTTGAAGTTGTTTTTTTTGCGTAGCAGGAAAAGCGATCCCCAGGGGTGAGTTTTCACTGTGAGTAATAACATGAAAGCCATTTGAAGATTGAAAGATTTATAGAGTTGACAGCTGTCTAAATGTAGGCTTTAAAGCTGCACGCTCTTACAGTTTTACTTGCCACCGTATATCACATTTGCTGTAATTACAAATGTGTTTAATCTGCATCCTGCGAGATTAAAGGTCCTGTTTAAGAGTTTATGTGCTGCCACAGTTCAAAAGTGAGGAAAATACTTACAAAGACCAAAAAAAAAAAATCCCCAAATATATTCCGGTAAATATCAGTCAAAGTCAATTAGGTAATGACATGTCATCCACTTCAACTCCTGACATTCATCAACATTTGATGGGACTTTCCCCTTCGCCGCCACCCGTGTTGTGACATCCCTTAGGTGCTCCCAGAATCCAGAGAGTGAGCCAACACTCCTGGCACGATTTCTGCAATCTCATTTGTCTTAATTACCCCAAAATGGATCGCCGTTGAGCATGAAGCAATCAGCTGTACAATTCAGTCATTTTAGAGTCGACTGTTGCAGAAAATGTGCGGACTAAGACTTTGAGCAATAGATGTGTGAGAATGTCTTTACAGATGATGACTCTGTGGGCGTTAATGAAATGTAAATTCATTGATTCAGGCCCAACAAATTGAATGACACCAAAGGGATAAAGACTCTTGAAATGTCACACAGTAGAGGTTTCTAGGATGTGTGCGTGTGTGAGTCAGATTAAAATGCAAATGACCATCTTTTTTAATCTATACTAAGCTACACATCCCATTGCACCCAGTCTAGATGGAACATGTAGATGTTTCCTCCTTCTTAATGCAGATTAAAAATAGATTATTAGTGAACACCCAGTCTGTGATTGCTCTTCATTATTATGGAAATTACACGAAAAGCTCAAAGGTTGCTGATGAAGAGCCTTGTCCAGAAATGCAACATATTTACCTCGAACCAGAGCTGCTGGAGAAGGCCATGTTTCAGTCCTCTCCTTGACGGGAGACAGTCAGGCTCAGCGACGAGGAACAGTGGAGTGGTGAGATGCAGGAGCAGAAAGGAGCCACAGAAATGAAATTCCCCCCTGAAGTCGGTCCTACCTGCGCATGTTGAGGACTGACAGAGAGAGAAGTGGCGCAGGGGATGCTCAAGCATTTTCGGAGAACACATAAAAATTTGTTCAATGGGTTCCCATTGGCCAGGAGTTCTTCAGGAGGTGGTGGCTACATTTTATTACCAACACTTAAAAAGATGCAGAGGCCTCCATGTGTAAACCCCCACCCACCCCTCCGCTTCTTTTCTTTATGGTGCCTCCTAATGACACGTATGCCTGTATGTAATTCTCTTAATAATTATCGTCAGCGTAGAGAAGAAGCAGCCAACGAGTGATGAAATGTGGATTTCATCGTCACGTGTACTCATCAGTGTAGGTGAAGAATGCATGTTAGCCTGTGGTGTTGACGTGAAGAAAAGCCTTGTTATTACCAGAAGGGCCTCAGGCAGACATGCTGTTTGTATCCTGCGTCTTATGTAATTGATTTTATGGCGTTTGATCTGTGGTTTTTGCTGCATTTTAGGAGATCTGAGAGCTTAAAACGAGCTGATTTCTTGCAGGAATATCACATAGCATGCACAGTAGCATTCTTCACCGTTATACGACTCTATTTAGCTTTGACGTTTCTTACAGGTATACGACTCATCTCATCCCAAAAAGATCTCTCAGCCCTGATGGTACGCAGCCATTCCGATGCAACGGGAACCACTTTGCCTGTGGGTACAGGAATCTCTGAGGCATTTGTCTTTCAAAAGCATGAACGTGCTACAGATTTTTTGCAACACCTGCTTTAAAGGAAAGGCAATTGTGATCTGAAAAAGTGATAACCACTGCTGTCCAGGAGCATAATGACCACTTTGACTTGGACATATTTTTATGAGGGTGCATGCCACAGTGCAAAAGTTAAGTATTTCTCCAATATCTGTATCCCCAGCCCGTTCTCACTCCCAGTTCAGTGTTTTTTTTACTGAGGTTTTGACACAGCTGGGCATCGATACCGCCGCACAAGGCATTTAGCGCCTGGTAGGCGTTCCATAGGGCGCTACAGGAATGAGTCCTAAAACCTGGAAATGAGTTAGCATTTTAGCACTTCCGGTTCCCTCATCTGGAGGTCAATGAGTTCTTTGAATGGATTTTTAGTTAGATGCCTGAAATAAGGTCTGTAGTTAACACAAGCTGAATTTTAAAGTTTTGTTCTACAACATAAAATACGTCAGTAAATACCCCAGTTGTGAATTGTGAAGTCTTTATATGTCTTAAAAAAGGCGGTTGCTAACAAGTGGCTAAATGAGGCAACTAAACCTCATCACGCCGCCTTGTCCGCCTTTACAGCCTTGTTGTGTGTACTTGCATCATGCGACTGTGATGTAGTTTGTTTATAGCCCAATGTTAGCTTTTTACTTCTCTCCTTGCATTCATTCTTCAAAAATCATAAAAGTGGTGTATATTTGTGAAGATGATCTTACTGAACAAAACATGTAAGTATCATAAACATTTGTTTGCCACAGATCTTATTTTCTGCAATAATCCAAAACCCAATGGAAAAATCCCATTGGCTTTTTGTCGAGAGAACCCAGGGCGATGCGAACTTCCTGGTTGGCCTACAAAAATACGTCATCCCTGTACCGCTCTATTAGGTATAATGTAAATCCTTTCACGGCAACAGTAAACGCTCTGAGGAAGTGTTATGACGTAGTTTAAAGAGCGAAAATATAAACGCGTGACAGGAAGTGGATGAGTCCAACAAACACAAGACTTTCATCCAGGAGACTGCCGTTTGTGTCGCGTGCGTTAAGTTTCACTTTCACGTTACAATCAGCTGTTCGTTTGTGTCCCGTGTTCACAACGTTCAGTTTCATTTTCACTGTACACAAATGTAGTAGTTTTAAGCCCAACCATGTAGCTCTTTCCTAAACCTAACTCAGTGATTTAGTTGCCAAATCCTAAAGTGACGCCAATGGGACAAATGGGTGGTATATGACGAGTTGGTATTCCTACAACTGTTTTCCTGAGTGTATATCTTGGATTACTGGTTTATTGATCCTGGCATCTGCCCTGCTATATGATATGATACTACAGCTCAATAACCTCACAGTCATCTGATACTCTGCAATTTACTACAACCAATAACATAAAGGTCAACGGATAGAATAGTATCATATTGCATGAATTGATTGTTTTCGTAGCGACACCACAATGCCAGTGTGAGAGAGCTGTATAGGGGGAAACATGATACAGTGACTGGGCCTCCTCACAGATCTGGCAGAGAGATCATGTGTCCAGCCTGGATAATTGAGAGCTCATGCTCTCAATGAGAGAGCAGGCACAGACAGTGCGGGCAGAAGGAAAAGAGATGTGATTATTCATCCACGGGGGCAGCCAGGCCCCATGACTAGCACACTTATGACCTGGAGTCACATACGCCAAGGTCCTCCTGTCAGAGTACAGCGTGATTCTGTTGTGGGAATGTAAAAAACA
This sequence comes from Helicolenus hilgendorfi, assembly GCA_916700815.1. Classification (NCBI taxonomy): domain Eukaryota; kingdom Metazoa; phylum Chordata; class Actinopteri; order Perciformes; family Sebastidae; genus Helicolenus; species Helicolenus hilgendorfi. The sequence goes on from CAKALG010043198.1 coordinate 12,216, forward strand.
GGAGTCACAAGCTGTTGTTTGGTCCACCAGCATTTAGGCTATGTGGATGTGACACCTTTACACCTTTTAAAAGCTTTGTAGTGTCCAGTGTGGTGGTGGGTGTGGATTTATTTTATGAGAGGTTATAATAAAGGTTTGTAGACCAGAGGATCATTTGTTTCTAAAATTAGGTTAATGTGACTTACAAACTGTTGTGTCCTAAACTCTTTCTGATGCTCTAAACATCAGCTCAGGTGATCTGATCCAAACAGCTGGCTGACAGCCTTGTTAGCCACCCAGCAAGACGGGAAAGCACAAAGTCGCACTGTAGGCGTACTGTATGAGGTTAACTGCTGACTACAGTTATTGGAGCTAAAACATACTCATTTTAGCTTGTTGAATATTGATATGAACAAGCAGACATCACGGCGGTCATAACCTGAGAGTGTCAACAACGCACTTTCAAACATACTGTGGGAGCCATGAATTGGTATTGGTATCCGTTAGTGTTTGTGATATTGTCATTTATCATGTGTCATTTAATATTATGTGATCGCGATGATTTGGGAGATTTGGATCACATGGATATGGACGGCACAATATAATTAACTGTACACCTGTGTGCCAGTGGAAAGAGAGGGTGAGAGTGGGTTGGTCACAAAATTTAATGAATTGATTTGTGTACATGGACATGAATTTCACATTTTTCTTCGTGATGGTCAGTACGAAATCAATTCGTATGTAATCCACATAATTATGAATTGGGAAGTATAGAGAGTAGCTATGTTTGTGTCCCGTGTGAAACCACAACTCAAAGTTGATTTATGTTTTAGGTAACTTCTGTACATAACCTGACTAAGTACTTTGTTGTCTAAACCTAACCAAGTCGATCTATTCCTAAACCTAACTAAGTAGTTTTATTTTGAAAAGACTGGAGCGGAAAGAGACAAGTGCAAAAGATACGGTGTTGAAAGTTGTGCTGAGTGTCACGAAAAAAAAGGGAAATATGTGTCTATGTACACAATGAGATAATTTCGTCACTATTTCTCAAACTGCAGTGAGACTGTGTTGTTTTAACAGAATCTCCAGAAAATTGTCAAAAAGTTAATTAATGCACATTTCAATCTGCTTAAAACCAACAAGAAACCACCTTATCCACCTCAGCCAAGCGTCAAAACTCTTTCTATATTTCAACTTTTTATCTATTTACGGCTTTTCCAGTCAGGTATGTACAAATTGAAAATGTACATAAAAACAGGTGGATAGAAACACACACAGATCCTCCAAGTGTGTGGAGCTTGATCACGGTGGTGGAGCCTGCTGTCGAACATGTCGCTCCAAAATCTCCCGTAAGTGCTGATCTGGGTTGACCTCTGACCTCAGACTGTGAGGACTATAGTCTATGATTTACATCATTTTCATACCAAACCATTCAGTGCCCTGTATGGAAGCATCTGCATTCATTTTGAGGTTTTTCTGGTATTTGTCGCCTGTATGTATACTACATTAGTTTGTCATAGTTGACAATATGAACTCGAGTTGAGGATAAAGCGGGTGTGTCTGTGATCATCCCCTCTTTAGATTACATCACTAGAGAGCACTTTTCTGCCAAATCAAATCAAAAGCAAGATGCCACTAATAGGGTATAACCACAGCAATCACTGTTATCCTCCGGTCTGACTTTTATAGACCAGAAATAACCATCTAAGTGTGATATTGGACTGTGTAAAAAATGAGTGCCCTTGCTGTGTAACCTCTCTGAAATTTCTGCCAGTTTTTTTTTTTCAGGCTGTTTGGTCATCTGCGCCAAACAGTCGGAAAAAAAAAAATCAATGGCGCTTCTCTCTTAATCAAGAGTGCTTGGAGCTTATGGCAGAACGCCATGAGAGAAAAGCAGCAATTGACTTTGGGTTTTTAAGGAGGAAGGTGAAGCTGGGAACAGAGGAGGGGAACAGTCGTCCTGCCCGGGTTCACTTCAGCATCACAGACATAGAAACGAGAAATCATTTTCCTATTGTTGACAGCTGTTAAACACACAGTTACCAACGCCAAACAGCTCATGGGCCATGGACATTTTTATTCATTTCTAGTTACATAATCCTCCCCTCCCCCCTTATCTGACGGGTGATTAGTCTGTGAGGAGTTGTTTAACCAGGACAGATGGCGTTTTAATTTCAGTACCTGACTGTCAGGAACAAACCAGACAGTGCTGGTTAGTGGTTTTCTATCCTTTGTTACTTTGCTCATATGAAGAACAATAATATACATCAGATATGTGACCTGTTTCACTCCTTAGATCACTGAAATAAAGATGTATTCTTTAAATTAAAGCCTTGTTTTATCAAGTACAGTTTCCATTAGGCTCCTGACTTACACACTGTGTAAAATGCGTTTAATGCTCTTTAACTGTCCACAGCAATTTACCTATTTTAGAGCGCTTTTATGCAAATTTACCTTTAAATATATGCAAGAAAATACATGCATGACCGAAAATAAATATTTACCATCGGCCAGATAACACCAGATTTCACTGCCCTTTGAGCAAGGCCAGACTAACCTGCCAGAGGGCCCTTGAGTGAAAAGGAGATGTTGGGCCCTAATTAACTCCCTGTTCCTCCCGCTGTACAGTGTGTACAGCTTCTATGCTGAAATACTACCTGAATCCAGATTCGCAGCTTGGTAGTTTGATTAAACACAATCATTTAGGAGTATGCAACAAATAAACACAAAACTTAAAAGTAAAACTAGATTTTATGACCCACATTAAAGCTGCAATACTAATATGTTTTAATTAATAAAGGAATAGTGACAAACTCACAGAGAATTATCAGCTGACTCTGCAGCTTTCCAGAGCGTTTTAGCTTCTTTTAGCTCCTTGTTTTGGTTTTATGGACCACAACTTCTTTCGTTCAGTCTCAGTGCTCTCATCGACCTTGTTTCTAGCAGCAGGCAGCTGTGATAAACCCACTGTATAGCCTACACTACCTGCCCAGCACCAAAATAATAACTAGCTCTTAGCTGCGAAATAGCCAAATATTTCCCCTTTACAGGTAGCCACTAACATGACTCCAAATAAATGCTAATGTTGCTCTGTGTCAAAAGGTTGGCTAACACCTTCATCAAAATAACACAGCAGATCACTAAGTGGCCAAAAAATTCATTTAGCCTAATGCAGGTTTAAAGGGACAGCGTGTAGGATTTGGTGGCATCTAGTGGTATGGTTGCAGATTGCAGCCATCCGAATACCGCTTCACTCACTTCTCTCTTGCAAGACTGTGGTAACGTGAGCCGCCGAGTGCAAAACCGTGGTAACGCTGTTCGCCTCGCTCAAAGTCCATCCTTACCATAATAACACTACTTTAGAGCAACAGAAGTCAGACGGCGGCTGGCGGTACCACAATTTAACACTCACGTTACCGCAGTTTTCACAAGCGTGTCGGATAGCCTTTGGGTAACGTAAAAAATGTATAAGGCTCTTTTAGTAATTATTATTATTATTATTATTATTATTATAGATACTTACATTTAGTGTAGGATAACTTACAACATCAACCAAAAACCGACAGACAGGTGCCAAAAAAACTATTATCTGTCGGTCATCTATCAACCAGGGATATAAAAAGTATAGCCTAAAAAAATCATAAAATAGCAATTACAGTTATTGATTTCTTCTCTGAACAGTGTTAATGTAGGCTATACTTTAGAGATGATTCAAGATTCAAGATGTTTATGGTCACGCCGGTTATACAAATACAATTGTGTGAAATGCTTTTCGCTGGGAAGCTCCATTAAAAACATTAAGTTATATTACAATTACAAAAGGAAATACTTTGTACAAGGCATATTAAGAACATATACATATCAAGAAGTATGAATGTTCATATATAAGAAATACTTTGTACAAGGCATATTAAGAACATATACAGTATATACAGTATAAGATATACGATTGAGGTACTTTTTGTGAGAGAAGGTGTCATATGAATTATCTATTTAAAAGTCTGATGGCCTGGGGGAAAAACTGTTCCTCAGTCTGCTGACCAAAGTCAGAAGTTTTTTTTTTTTTTTTTTTTTTAAACCTCTTATTAAACTCCCATGATGACCTCCATCCAGGTCACGTGTCACCCGCATGCTTCTAATTGCATTAATGTTTTTTTATTTGCATAATAACACTCCTTCCTTTTGTGTCTCAGCATGGTGGTCATCATCCCTGACAGACAGCACCCTTCACTTCAGCTTTTTTTTATTATAGGGGGGAGCAGGCTGTGACGTCAGCACCGCCCGCTCGTTGGACGCACGCACTAATAGTGCAGCAGCAGCACACACATACACACACTGACTATTAATATTGTCCTTATGAAACCCTCCGTCTCAATCTGAATGCATTGTGTGCAAGACGCGAGGATCGAACACAGAGACGCAGATTCCGCGACAGACGCTGCCGCACTTTCCCAAATTGAAATCCGCGTCAGGAGGAGAGAGACGTGGGGAGAGAGAGAGGGAGAGAGAAAGAGAGAGAGGGGGGAAGAGAGGAGGAGGAGGAGGAGGGAGACTGCAGAACATACAGGCTCTGGATGAATAACCATGGCAACAGCAGCAGCAGCAGGAGAAGCGGTGATATAAACATTGCAAACCGCGCATCCCTCCGCAAACAGAGGTTTAACTCAGCAGAGAGGCTGTCCAGACCTGAACACCTCTGCGGATATTAACGCTGCTTCATCACTGCTAAGGTGAGGCTGTGTGTGTGGTTCTACATGTGACACCCTCCTTCTGCTTTAGTGGGGTATAGGTTGTGGTGTCTGCATGTGTGTGTGTGTGTGTGTGTGTGTGTGTGTGAGGATAGCTCATTGTTTGACATTACTATAGCAGAGAAAAGCTGTTGGATAGAGGCTGAATGAGGATGCATTTTATAGGAAACATAGAGTCTAATAGGGAATTTACCTTCATTTATATATGCTACGGCAGCTGTGTCTTTGTCTGACATTATTCCATGTGTGGTCACATGTGTCCTTGTGTAAATAGACCTCCACACTGATAAGTTAACAGAGCAAAAACAGGACAATTTAAATCAAATTAGCCTTTCAAAATAAAGGTATTCAACATATTCAAGCCCTCCCGTGCTCAGAATGAGCTAAGTGAATGCAGTGTAATTGAATTGAGCTTGACAAACTACACTGTATGCTGGCAAACTGTGCAGTTCTGCATCATCTGTTTTGTCCAACGCCGCCGCTGCACACAGTACAGTGTGTGCTGTTTGTTATCAGTGTTTCACAGATGCTTCAGTCTGTCCCGCACACACGCCGTCTGAAAAATGAAACAAAGCAAAGCTCCCACTTCGACATGAAACAATGCAGTGTTGTCACAGCAAGGAGGAGAAGTAAACAACGACGCAGGGTTAAATAGATCCCAGTTAATCAGGCTGTTTGTATACTATAATGTATAGCAGGACTTCAGGCCTGCATGTGACCGACGTAAACACTAAACCACAAGACCACAACTGTGTCATTTGAACTTAAGTGACGTCCACCTTCATACTTTTCTGATCAGTCCTTCGAAACACAGCACATGCACATTTGACAGCACTTGTTTGTCATACAAATGAATAGTGAGTTGTGAATACAAATAGTCAGTCTGTTTATGGTGTTGAGTGCAGATTGCATGCTTCAGCAGCTCCCACCAAAACACTACAAAAGACTCCCGTGGTAGTGAATGTAGGATTTTCCAGCTGGTTACCTTTTTTTTTTTGTTGCAGAAAAGGTCTTTGATCATAAGAGAATCTCATTTAGAGATAGCAAGGATGCCGGTCACATCCTGTCCAAAGCCACACTCTCGGACTCATTTAACTTGATAACTCCACTTGGTCTCTTTTTTTTTTTTGTGTGCCTTTGCAGGGATTTGGCTTTTGTCATTTTGACAACAAAGAGCCTAATACAGCATAACGGAGGGTTTTAGCTAAGATTATTCCCTCACATGATTGCTGGCTTGGTGCTTTCCAGTAAAGGCCACTCCACATATCCAGTGTGCAGATTCTTACTCCTTAAAAATCAGGAAAGGGAAATATTGCTACAGTAACTTATTATAGATGTTATATCTTTATAAATTGCTTCATAAATGGTGTATTTTACTGTATTTTCATCAAATGTACAGTCCCAGAGTAGTAGAATACACTCAGTTGCATCATTATCTATGGGATCTTTGTTATGATGGTGATATTGCTTTTGAAATTAATTAATTTTATACTAGGCAAAGATAAAAAAAAAAAATCCTTTTGTTTTCATTGCTTCTCCATTGTAACCTCCATGGTAATTAGTCTGCTTAAAATGGATTCATATTCCTTAGATGCTAAGCATTCAAATGAGACCATATGCGTCTAAGCCTTATTTGTTGAGGAACAAGTCCTGCTTAATTTTGGGTAGTTATTTCAGGCGTTTTTTTCCCCGAGGGATAGGGCTTAACAGGTTAAAACACTTACAAACCTGGACAGAAATTCACAACATTAGCATCATTTCATTGCTTGAAGGAGGTGCTGTAACCCACTGGCCCTCAGTCACATATCCCTTTATTTACTGATCGTCCTGTTTCTGTTTTGTCGTGTTTGGAGTTAGATGTTAATGAATGGAATAATGCCTGAGATTAATTTCCGGCCCTTTGAGCTGTGCACACAGACGGCACACAGCAGCTCCCAGTCGCAGCACCGGCACACAATGACTCCGTGTTACGATGACACCTATACGCCTACTGCAAAATCTGCTCCCTCCACATTCAGTCACTATGAACATGTTGCCTCTTCGCCCTCCTCCAAAATTGAGACGGGAGATGTCAGTCAGCATTCCCAACTGAGCTGACACTGTCAGGAGCGACTGGATGATGAGGAGCAGGGCTGCATGGGCAGCTTAAGGGCAGCCAGGAGTTTTAGTTTTTCCTTAAGGTGGAGAAATTACTGCAAACTCTAGCCCTCCAAGAAAGCCAGCATGTGTGGTGTGTGTCTGTGTGTGTCCTGCATTAAATAGTAATCAGACAGCAGATGGCTGTTTTGTAATGATAAGTGTTTAATGATTCGCTAAAAAGAGATAGTTTGTAAAATACGCTCAAGCAGCAACTTCTAAACGTTAAATGTAGCCCACCTATCCCTGTTTTAGTCAGGGAAGAACCCGGTTACATACAGTACAGTCGGCTACAGGTTGTGTTGATCTGTGTGGGGGACGCCAGCATTGTGCAAATATCAGAGCACAGCATGCATTTTAACTGGGATTTGTATAACAATAGAGAGGTGAACGGGGCTCTTTGGTCAAGTAAATCATTGGTATTGCATGAAAATGACTTTTATTGATCAACTGATTGATTGATTGTGTGTTAACAGCTACATGTTAAGTATGTTTTCTATTTAATGTGATTGCTCAGCAGTCTTTCATGCAAACTACAGCCTGTGAAATTGAAGAAAGAAAGAAGCTAGTTACAGCTATTATGAAATACTTATTTAAATTCCTTAAGATTTCAGTCCTGGTTGATTTGGTGACACCTGTTCCAAGAATCCTGGGGCAACGTATCCATATAGAATGGTTCATATGATATCTTGTTCGTATGAAAACGTATTCCTCTTTTTTCGTGCGTTTTCCTATGAATGATCAGCAACACGCATCAATTTCCACTCGTTACATACAGCCTTTTCAAAATAAACTTCCACCTTCACAGGAAACAACTCGGTTTAGGCAACAAAACGACTTAGTTAGGTTTAGGAAAAGGACCGTGGATTGGATTGAAATAACACTTACTTTTCGTAGGTATAGCTACGAATGGTGTATGAGACCAGCCTGTCTGGTACTCTGTCAGAAATATAGCAGAAGAGTAGCTGATGTATCCGTTTACAGTGCCGCCAAACAAGCAACCCTTCAAATACCGCCACATGGTCAGTGCCCCTCAGCGTCTGATACAGACACACTGAGGTACCCTTTAGCGCCGCTGTTCGTGCCCCATGTGAAACCAAGCCAACGTTGACTTATTTGTTTTGTTACATAACGTCCGTAACAAGGCTAGTTATTTTACCTTACAAACGTAGGCTACATATTTTAACACCAACTATGATCTTTTCCTAATCCTAACCAAGTACTTTTGTTGCATAAGTAAACCTAAAAAACTAAGTAAACCTACAGTGACACGCCATCCCTGATGCGTCCAAAACTGACTCTAGAGGGATACCTGGAGCGTCGTAGTTTGAAGCGTAGGGCCACTGACCAAGCTGCCGTATTTGACGATGTTGGGAGTGAGAACGTGTTGAACAAACGCATGCTGTAGGTAAGCGTAGGTAGGCAATTTGGATCGGGAATGGCGGACTCTGCCACTAGCAATGAAAACTACTCTATAGAAAGGTATTACAGAATGTAAACACATTGAAAGGCTATACTGCTAATACCATAAATAGTATCAAAAATGGGGTTTGATTCAATGAAAACATAAAGGATTATAACTATAAAAAAGAAGGAAACATAAAAAAGAGAGATAGGCTGCTAGATTTCTGTAAATGGAGCATTATTTCAAGGGAATTCACTAAAAATCAACAACTTATAGAAAATACACACAACTAACTAAACACATGTCCTAGAAAATTATTAGGAAATGATCATGAAATAATAGACCAACATGAATGTCTAAGTTCTGTGTCAAAGCTGTGTAAAATCCTGGTGGGGGAAATACTGGATCCTGGTTGAAATAGACTAAAAATAGGCCGACTGGTATCAGCCTAAAAAAAGGGTTTTATCTGCAAAATGCTGCTAGGATAAAGCTGCCAATATTCTGTATTTTTCTGTCAACAAATCTAATAAAAAAAGACCAAAACCAACAAAGAATTTAAGTGCTGTTTAAACAGCCCTAAGCCTTAAAAAAAACCCCAAGACATTTGGGATTTGTTTTTTAAATATTACAGTACATCCTTAGAAGGCGAGCGAAGGGCTGAGTGCCACAGAGAGCTCTTATATAGACACACATTGTTAGTTTTTCTTTTGATGGGATTTAACATGAAAATAAGAGTAACCCCACGTTGCCCTTTGTTGTTTCATCATCATCATCATCATCATCGTCGTCATTGTCATCGTCATCAAGGGAAACACAGTGTATCCTACGTAGATGAATGACAGCTGTAGGGCTTTGAAGCCGTCAGCGTGGGTGTTTTGGTGTGTGCTTCGCTGATCTGATCAACTTATTGATGCGTATATACTCGTGTCTGTGTGCTCTCACCATATACTGTGGATTGTTTTGGTGAGAAAGAGAGTATAATAAGTCCCCGGACTGTGAGCCTCCATTTAATCAAGCACACAGTCTTCATTCTCCTCCGTTACTGCCTATACTGAACACATTACTGGAGAAGTGAGCAGCTCATCTGCTTTTGAACCTCTGAGACAGCAGATAACAGATAACTAGGACGTTGGCTTATAACTCAGTGAAGTAGGGAAGCAGCTTCGGCTCAACGCTGAAGAGATCTCAAGCTGTACGTACTCCAGTGTCTCACAGTCTCACATCAAATTGCCTATGACAACTGGTCACCCTGACACACACGAACAAAACTTCACCAGTGTGTCAATGTGACACGACATGCAGAGTCAGCAAGAAAGAGGCACACATTTTGTGTGTCTTCAGGCCATTTGTAGCAGTGGACAAGCTAATGTAATAGGCTACATTAGAGGTTACTGTGTTCGCTGCACGTGCTTCAATATGGACACGGTCAGCTTTGTATTCTCCTCTATACACTGCTGGTTTTTGGAAGGCAGAGGTTCAGGTTTTACTGAAGATTTACTGGCACCTTCTTTCTCTACACTTGGCAAGATTCTTATGATGCATCTTATCAGCATAAGCAAGGTGGAGGAGAGTGTTTCACTGCCAACTGAGAGGACACATAGCACAAATAAATACTGATGTTGGGAAGGGACACTGGAATACGTTTCTCTGCTCGTAGGACGTGACAAATCCAGTCCGTTCTCATTCCCAGGGCGTCAAATACCGACGCTTTGTCTCGGCATTCGATATCCGGTATGCAACGCACTGGGCTTTCCATTAACTACAATGTAAACGCTCAGGGAAAGTGCTCTGGGAGTATGGTCTGGAGACGTAGTTTAGAGCGGAGGTGGATGGGCCCAACAAACACACTAGGCTTTTATCCAGGAGACCGCTGTTTGTGTCTCGCGTGTTACGTTTCAGTTTCACGTTACAATCAGCTGTTCGTTCGTGTCCTGTGTTCACAACGTTCGGTTTTGTTTTTGCTTTACAAAACGTAGTCATTTTAAGGCAAACCATGTTGTTTTTGGGTCTGACGAAGCATGGCGAAATATGTTGGACAAATCAAAAACTGACTGCTTAATCAGAAAATTCCCAGCAAAATCCAAGACCAAAAACCCTCCAACATTCTTAGTCAAAGTAAATTAACCAAATCCTTCACTCCAGAAAACTCAATCAGAACTAAAAAATAGTTGTGGTTGCAAAAATTGAACATTTTAAACAAATTGACCCTTCCTTGAACAGTAGTGTGAATGTGGTTAGTATAAGAAGCTACCTGGCTTTTTAAAGTGTCTGTTTTTAGTGTTTCCAAAACCAAACACACATGAGCAAAAGCGTGAGGAATGGGTTAAACAGTGTGTGTTTATCTGCTCTAATGCAAGATGCAATCGTTAGCATGTCTGGGTAACTAGCTTACAAACTACAATAGTGTAACCAATCATTATTACTTCCAGTGTTACCAGAGAAACAAACCAGTTCTATGGAAACAAGCCCAAAAGAAGCGACTTGGCTCTCCAAAAGAAAAACCTTTAGCTAAAATACCACAATGTGTGTGACAGACAGAGATAGAGGCCACTTGATCAATGTATATATACAGTATATATAGTAAGGCTGTCCTCAACCATATAAAGTCGACTAACACTCATACAATTTTGTCGACTAATCGATTGATTTAATCAGCAGTTCTGTAAAACTGAGTTTCTCCACAAACAATCACACAAAAGCACCACTTTAAATCTTGTTTTACCAGAAATATGCTCATAAGTTTCTTAGAAATCATTAAGCTAAGTCATTAAGCATTAAAAAAAAGCTTAAAAAAAAGAACTAATGGACTAAAGAAATCTTTATTAAGACCAAAACGACTAATCAACTATGTGTTTGCAGCATTTCATTTGCAAAAAATAATGTATCTTGTATTTTTCTTTTCCCAATGTCTCTAAGCCTCATTGATGAGAACAGTGCTGCATTTCTTTTATGTTTATCAGTGCTGGCATGTTGACCAAGATCTGCATGATGTGCACGTATACTTTCACACCAACAGAACCTGCACGCTGCCTTTGGATCGTCCCCCACAAGGTCGATTCCAGACTTTTAATCCACTCTCTTTCTCCCACTCCACTTTTTTTTCCTCTATTTCGCCCACTTAGTCCCTGGCATTGTTAGCAAAGTAGCTAAAGAAACACTATCAATCGCATGATCTTGGTTTGATTTTGTATGTAGTCTACAAACTAGACAGGTATAGTGGGTGGATACAGGGGACATAGGCTATAGGGAGCCCAAATAAGCAACTACACATCAGAACCAAGCCCAAAAAACGTGACAATATTTCTAAGTGACATTTCTAAGCTCAAAGTTGATTATAATACGCAGACTTAACAACTGTGATTACTTCCAAGGCCAAGCAGCTAATTGTTAGCCAACTAGTGTGTGAGCCATGTTCACTATAGCACACTCACTGTTGTAGTATTTCCTCAATGAGTGGAAGCCGGTCCTGGATGTTATCAGATTTTAGGCTAACATTAGTGTTCTGCTCTCTATTTGATTTGAGGACAAATACACTCCAGCAACTTCAGCAACGTTACCTACGATAGCATTAAGTTTGCCAAACATGTTAGTTACTCTTCATGATAAAAGACTTTCCTCTTTTAACGTTAAAAGTAGGGCTGTCAATTGATTGAAATATTTAATCGCGATTAATGGCATGATTGTCCATAGTTAATCGCAATTAATTGCAAATAAATCGCTAATTTTTTATCTGTTCAAAATGTACCTCTAAGGGAGATTTGTCAAGTTTCACTCTTATCAACATGAGAGCGGACAAATATGCTGCTTTATGCAAAAATATGATATATTTATTATTGGAAATCAATCAACAACACAAAACAATGACAAATCTTGTCCAGAAACCATTTAGCATACAAAATGTGCTCAAATCATAACATGGCAAACTGCAGCCCAACTGGTAACAACAGCTGTCAGTGTGTCAGTGTGCTGACTTGACTATGACTTGCCCCAAACTGCATGTGATTATCATAAAGTGGGCATGTCTGTCAAGGGGAGACTCGTGAGTACCCATAGAACCCATTTATATTCACATATCTTGAGGTCAGAGGTCAAGGGACCCCTTTGAAAATGGCCAGTTTTTCTTCGTCAAAGTTTAGCATAGGTTTGGAGTGTTAATCAACCTTCACGATAAGCTAGTATGACATGATTGGTACCAATGGATTCCTTATAGGTTTTCTAGTTTCATATCAGTATCTCCACTCTAGCTTTAAAACTGAGCCCGCTACAACCTGGGTTAATACGTTAAAGAAATTAGTGGCGTTAAAACAAATTTAGACTTTACATTGCAATGAGCTACAATGTGCAGTTTCTATATTTCTTTGTCTGCTAAATAATGAGCTGCTAGCTAGCTTTAGTCTCAGTTTTTAGCACAATATCATGTATATCCATGAAGCACAATATACACTCCTTTTACAGGATTCTCATTTTAAATGGAGTCAGCTGAAAACAGTAAAAAGGTCAGCCGGAGACGGTGTTTTCAACAGATTAATGGAGCTGATGTCACCTTAATAAGCTAGCTAGCTACAGGCCACGGAAGGTAGGAAGACTGATGGTACTCGCAGGATTATCTGCAAGCTGGAGTCAACTGTAATTAGCAGTAACTTTTGCATTTTAGTAGCAGCGAATTAACTTCTCACATTCCCCCAGTGTCTGAATTAAACCAGCCTGTCTGGATAAATCTTCACTCCTTAAAGAAAGTGGACTGAAACTGTGTTAGAAGCTGAGAACTGGTCGTATTGCACGAGTGAAGTTACACTTCTGAAAGGTGTTTCACAGTGATGACACTTGTGTTTGCACCTTCCTCCTATAGTGATGACTCTCAATACTTATAGGAACACAACCTGAATGCAGCACACATGCGGAGGATGATGTTTCAATGAGGGGGTTATTTGAGACACTTCACTGTAAACAGTGTCAGTGTTTCATCTCTTTTGTTTGGCGGCGGCTCAGTTTTTTTTTACTGCGTCTCAGCTTCCACGGCACTTTTCTCTGAACGCTGCAGAGTATAACGTCCACGTCTGTGTTTACTCCTGATGGTTTCAGTGGAGTTAAAGTAGAATTAGACGCTTCATGTTTGGACGTGCCGAGGATTCACTGCAGTTTTTAATTGCTGCTAATGGAAAGCACTGCTCACATGTGAGCTTCAGCGAGCCTTGGATATGTTGATCGCAGGTTCTTTTAGAGCCTTCCATATTCAATGGTGTGATGCATTAGATGCATTGAGTATTTGCTTCCAGTTGTCTCATTTGTCTTTGAGTTAATAACCATGTTTGCAGGCCTGTATTCCTTTTTTTTTGTAATTAGTATTTTATTTAATTTGTACATGTGTCATGTCACATTCCTATGTCTTAGGCCCTAGAGATAATAGTCTTTATTATTTTGTTTTATTGCTAATACAATGAAAGACTGAGCTGAACCCATAATCTTTAGGGCCAATAAGAACTGGATGTGTACATATTTCAGCAGTTTAGTTTGTTGTCATGTGTTTAGATGTAGGTATAACTGTATAACAGGAGTTTCCTTCAACAAGATCAAGGTTTTCAGTGCTGTGTGATCACAAAAGAGCTTTTCGGTTAAACTCAACTAAAAGCAGGAAGAATAAATCGTGGTTAAATTATTCTTTTTCTTGTGTAAATTGGGAACTTGTACGGCAAATTCTGTGTGTGCCACATCAAAATGACATTTCCAAAAATGTCACTTTCATGTCAAACGGGATAAGGAGACCTTTGTTTCCTCACACTTTTATATTCATCAAGAAGAGTCTCATGTAACAGCATTTAGACAATCATTGCATAGCGTACTGAAATAAGAAAATCTATTCCTTTTTTAAAAATGTATTTCATTTTATTCTTGTAGTTATTCTTGCTGCTTACTGTTTTGGTTATGTCTAGCCCTCCGGCTTGTCTTGTGCAGTGTCATGTGTTTTATAAGTTTGGTTTCATGTTGCTCACTTGTTTTGCACTTTAAACAAATAAATAATGAACGAATAAATAAATAAATATGTAAGTAAGTAAGTAAATAAAAAAAATAAAAAAATAAAAAATTGGTTGTGGTTGAAAAAAGAAAAAGAAAATCCTGTGTACCATAGAGAAAGCCCTTTGATACAATAGGCCTGTGAATAAAAAGATTTAAAACATAATTGACTAATGCAATTATAATTTCAATGTACAAAGCAGATAACATGTAATTGTCAGTTTTGCAGTTATGTTTAATTAAAAGGAAATAAATCAAAGCAGCAGAACTATATTTAGATGTAATCTCACTAATTATACAGGTAATAATAACAATGTACCAAATTACTGACGTTGACAGTAATAGAAGCTGAACTGAAATCAGCTCACAGCATCCCGTATTAGGACAACAAAGAGAGCAGCTTCACGTGCATTTACTCTGAAATAATTAAATCATTTAGGGTGGTGTTCATTTCTCCAACGTTCACCTGAACGGTGATGGTGATGACTATATTCAGAAGACGTCTGTCTTGGTCTTACACAGTCTGTTCTCCACACTGGACCGTATGAGTCATATCACCTCAGCAAACAGAAAATAACAGCGTGCAGCTAGTTTTAGAAATGACATTTGTCTTATCTTTCCACTGTGGATTCTGCTTATTTGTCTTCTGTGTCATATTTACTGTTTTTCTTCTCTGTTGACAGGTGATGAGTGGGATTATATCATGTCTGAAGTACAGGGAACACTGGAGTTTTCTGTAGAGTTGCACAAGTTTCACAATGTGGATCTCTTTCAAAGGGGGTAAGCAATTTATCTCTGCCGAAATCACATTTCCTGAGTCATGATATTTGTTTATATTACCTGACTTCACAACTGCCAACTCAGCAAGCACACCCAATATATTCATGTTAAATTGCTGACAAAAGACACCTCTTACTATTGGTCTGTTTTTTTATTCTTTTGACTTTTTTTCTCAACTAAAAATGTGAAAAAAACAAAAACACTGAACTGAATTCAACACTTTAAATTAACAATACGTAATGTAAGTAGTTCAGTACAATTGTTTCAAACTGAAACTTACTGCTTATATCACAAGAGACCCCTGCAAGGCATTACATAATTATTTCATTCAGCAGTTCACTATGAACAAGGGAATACATCCCTCCAGATAAACTTTGGTAATTGATGGAGTAATTGCAATTTAAAGACAGATTGCTTTGACTTTTGTATAAAAATTCACCATCCCTCCAACCGATTAATACATTGTATATCTGTACTGTATGCATTGAAATATAAAAATGTAGAAAAAGATGAGTGAATATGACTCCTCTTGTAATGATGAAGGTACAAAATCATATACTGAATAAATAATAACCTGATGTACCACCTTCTTTCCACTACTGCTGGACACAAACTACTCTGTGAAACTGCATCACTCCATTGAAAAAAAACTTTGATCTGTGCTGAATGTTGTCAGGCGTGTTTGAGAAAGTACCCATAATCCCCTGGAAATGTATGTCAGGACATCATGGGGTCTAATGAAATGGCGGTTTACAAATCAGCAGGGGTTGAATGTGTCCGACATTAACAATCAGATAACAGATTAACCTAAAAGGCCAAACTAAACGCAGTACGTTTGGTCAAAATGGAGTTAAGACCAGAATCAGGATTTTTGGTATCTGCTATATTTTGGTATTTAGCTAAAGCTAAATTGACTCACTGATTTTCCCTTAGCTGTTAATTGACAAATATAAATGTGTATTAAGTCAGATCTTGGTAATTGAGTTTGTTGTAAGTAAATGGAGTTTATGCGATTTGGCTGTTAAGCTCCCTTTAAATCACATATTTGACTATATTGAATTGTATTTTTTTTTAATATTGATTTCAATATAGAATCAGAATCCTTATTTATTTTAATAATAATATTGCCAAAAGGTTTTCACATAGCCTACAAGGAATTTGCTTTGGTGCTTAACATAAACACAAGAAAATTAAATTTAAAATAAAACTATGTACAAAAATTAAGAAACATAAATAAACAATTGAAGTAAATTACAATAAAAATAGAAAAAAATACTATAAAAGTACAATATATTGTATACATACAAGGATAAATACAAATATCAATAGTAGATGAAAAGACACGTAGAGAAACAGAGGTACATTTAATCTCTATGAACAATAGATAATCAGTGTGAATATATTTTTGGAAAAACAAACTAGCTATTTAAAATGGATAAGATGCAGCATTTTTGCGTTTTATTTTTTCACAATGTAGGTTCTAATTATTTTTGGGGTGAAATAATCAGCCCCTAAACATGAATGCATTACAACTTTTCTATCTGCTTTTAATAATGACAATACATTTTATCTTTAATCTTAATTTACAAATAATACAGTCAATACATAATAAAATATGACAGTGGAAAGAAATTGTACAATAAATAAAATAAAATAAAACAAAATAAAATACAATAAAACAGTAGTAGTGCTGGGCAGTTCTCACCTATACGCCTAATAAGAATAGGAATAATGATTGTAAATAAAAGAGCTAATATATATATTCTTTTTTTCTTTTCCAGTTGAGTTTTTCATAATATTCCATGACTTTAAGCACCACATTTATCCTCTGCAGGAAGATTAAAACCTCTCATCGGGGCGGCTTTATCAAAATGATTTTCCCTCTCTGACCGGGATGGGCTAAAGCTTTATCATGGTAATCCCTTCAGCTGAGTGCACTAATATGTTTGTTTTTACCGGTTGCCACGTTGCTTCAGAGAGCAGCAGAGATCTGATGTGGACACTAAGAAGGATTGGCTCCCAATGTAAAGATGAAGCACTGCGGAATAAGAATAGTTTAGTTACCACCAGAACCTGTGCATCTCACCTCACAGCAATGCAATTA
>CAKALG010043200.1:0-10844 GCA_916700815.1 Helicolenus hilgendorfi
AGATTTTGACATTCTTTGTGTAAAAGTGGACATTTTTAGCTTGACAGGGATTAGAAAGATGGAGTCACCCACTGTGAATATCCATACCTAATAGTGTTAGGATATATTAATAGAACATTGTCATATCTGCCTACAATGCACATTTCCTACACAGTCTTGTCAACCTGAACTGTTTCTCCCCTTTAACTCCAGCTGAGACTTTTGAGCCTTGCGGTAACCCAGGAACACCTACCTATGGGATCCCCAGCTCCAATAAGCTCCATTTCCAGGCTGGAGAGACCCTCCATTACTCCTGTGTCACCGGCCACCAGCTGCTGGGTGAGCCTGTTCTCCATTGTGTCCCAGGACACCCATCCCAGTGGAGTGGGCTGCCACCTGTCTGCAAAGGTAAAGAACTGCAGCCTGATGTCTTTTCTACATTGTCAGGTCAACTTCAGTAATGTCCCAAGAGTCCTTAAAAATCTGCTTCTTAAAATACATGATCTAATTTAAGACCATGAAAAACACATAAATCTGTGAAATCCTAAATAACCATTATTAAATACCAATACACAAATAAGCCAATAAATGAAATTGCCAATAAGTTGAATAATTCAATATTTTTTATAGCTCATCTCAGCTGGTTAAATCCGGTGGTCGAGCCAACTAAGTCAGTGAATTGGTGAGTGTCAGCAGTGCACTTCTTTCTGCAGTGACTACTGACCTAACACAAAAGACATGAGTGAGACGAGTTCCCCTCGCTTCCTTGTACTTACTAATAAGCAGAAATACATTTTTCCTCACCCCCTTTTTTTGGCTGCCTTTTATTTCAGAAATCCTGCACTCTTAAAGCTATGCAAAGAATGACAAAAGTTCCTCAATACAGTCTTGATAAACACAATTAAGTCATATTTTTTTTATTGCGCATTTAAACTTGAATTATCTTAGGGTTTTTGTGTGATTTTATGTTCTTATGTTGTAATTTCTGTTTTTGTGTAATATCAAGCATGTTACCCTTATCCATATATTTTTATTTGAGTAATACTGTAAATATTGTACCTCAATGTGTGTTGGAAAGATGAAACTGAAATAACATTAGTCAAACCTGGAAAAGCTTAAACTTGTAAACAAAACGCAGTAGCTGTTCAGTTTCATATGTGGCATGAGTCAAAACATTTTGCTGGAACTAGACTTTATCTTGTGCACTTGTTCACACGCTGTCTCAAAAATCCCATCATTCACATGACTTTACATTCCGTGTGGGCATTTGGACAGTCACACGATCCCTTAAATCCTCTCTATCATTTAGTGACTATCAGAGGACAGTCTGAAAGACAATTTAACAAAACAAGAAACAAGCTAAACAGAAAAGACTGAGCATGTTTCAAAAAAGCAGGAAAAACACATCAGTCACAGTGAAAGGCCGCAGAGGAAAAGTATTTATTTATTTATTTTTAAATGACTCTTTGTTTTGTTGTCCTGACACTTTGAAGAAGGTTGTTCCAGTCTAGAGGCTGAAATAACAAAAGAGTGGCCTTTAGTTTGAGCTAGCACAAGTGCACAAAACAGCCAGACTCAAGGAGATACCTGTCAGGGTGCTGGTGAAGATGTGTTTGTGTTGTGCTTCATGTAGAGATTTCTGACACATACAGTATTTGCCGTTATATTCCTGCCTCATTCCTGAGCGTGTGATGGGACATTTAGAGCACAAAAAGATATTTTTTGCAAGCATATAAATTATATTTTGCCATCATGCATAGAACAATTTTATTTGAGCAAATCCAAATTTTGGTTCATCATGTCATTCAACAAGTCAAATGGATGAAATGTGTTGAATATTCATCTGTGGAAAAAGAACAGACAGACAGACTGGGTTAAAACAAATTGAGCCGATAACTTTTTTTATGTTTTTGTTATTCATTAAGCCATTTTTCCCCATGATTAACATTTCTACCGTGTTCTCCTCAGCCCACCCGGAGTATGATGAGCACAGATTAGATGGTGAGTTATGCCAAGAAGTTATTTTACCTGCACGCCTTGGGTCTTAATGAGCATAGATGATTCTAACTAGTCTAATTTGTACTAACAATATTTCAAGTTTTCAGCAATTACAAAAAACAACATTAAAGGTAAAATTGATAGCATTCAGCCACTATTGCATTCTCCCTTCTCTGTTCTATTGCATCCACTTCAAAACAACTGGTTGCCAGTTTGTTTCACAGCCTGCATATTTTATGGTTGAGTGGAATGACTCACAGACAGTCACAAGTCAAGTGATGAATCTTTTCTACATTTTTCAACACGTAGCTATAGATTAGGGGTGTGTGTGTGTGTGTGTGTGTGTGTGTGTGTGTGCATATGTGTGTGTGTGTGGTGTGACATGCACACCCGCCTCCCCCGCTGCCATAGTGTCAGCTGAGATCAGCTGTTCTAGCAGCAGGGGGTAGCATCATAAACACAGCTCAGTCAAACTCAACAGAAACAAAATCAAACCCACCAAATAACCATCTTGCTTAGTCTTTCCAACATTCACCAACTCTGGTTTGGTCGGCCACCGACTTCGCATCTTCACATCTTCACATCTTTGTTATAAAGTTAGATTGTTTGAGGGAACTGCAGTGGAAACCGCCGGGGGGCTCTTGTTGGCTTTGAGAAATTGAAAGTTTCACCTTGGGGGCATTACGTGGCCAGGCGTTATCAATCCACTTGACGAAGGCGACTTCAACCGCAGATGCTTTACTACAATCTTTTTGATCCATATAAGCGGTTGCTGTATAACATTAGTTAACTGGATGCAACCATCACGCTAAGATGCTAACGTCGCTCCTCAGGGATTGAAGCTGTTATTTTTTCTTATTTTGAAAATCTAACGTTTTATTACATCTAATGTTTAAATATGCCGAATTGTAATTTTATGGGTTATTGTAGTTCGGACGCTAAGACAGCTAATATTGCTAACGTCAGTTGTCACGGTAAATAATGTTCACTTATCCTGCAGCCTGATGGACACATCAGTATCAAACTCAGCCATTTATTCCATTTTTTCCCACACTAACTTGCAACTTGATCACTGACGACACAGAGATACCACGTGATACCAATGTCGTTATACTATTGGCCCACAAGCCTTGCTAGAAATGGGAACCAAAAGTCAGATATCTTCCACAACGATAAAACAAAACATAATTTTGTTTTAGGAAAAGCCATACTTTTATTAGCCACCTTTCTAAAAATCTATGTGGATTTTTTTTTTTTAATGATTTGTCTACATGAAAATAGTTATCAATATAAACTTTAATTTATGTTTGCACCTTTAAAGTTAGCTAATTGGTTTCTAATGAGTTAACTTCTGCTGAGAGTTAAGAGACATGATGTGCACATACAGTAGAATAGTTTGTTCTAAACATAAGTAATGATAACATTTTTACCTTTCAGTAAATTATGTATTTTAAATCCCTCCTTCTTTCTCCAATAGTGTCTACTGCAGCCCTAAGAATGGAGGGGGCCCAAGTAGCATTTGCTGTCTTCGTCCCCACCATCCTCCTTCTCGTCCTCTTCATTGGGATCTACCTCTACTTCACAAAGTAAGTTCAAATTATCAGTGAAGAAGTGAAAAATGGTTGACGTGTTTGTATAAATTAATGTGACCTCAGTTGCACTCTATCACTGATATAACTCAGTAAATCATGATTTTATCAATTGTCATTTGTATAGTTCCCTTTGTATCACAGTCAAAGAGACAAAACTCCGGTGCAGTAGTGCTGCTACCACTTTGGACTGAAAACACCATTAAGTCCATGGCCATGGATGTATAAAGAGACATCTGTAAATCAGAGGATCATTTTTTTCTGTTGAATTAAATCAGCTTCCCAATAGAAACACTTAAATAGCCCTCAATTTCAACTAATATAACAAAAAAATGGTTCTAAAGTCTTTACCAACCCTACCTTTGCACAAGGTGCACTCTCAATGGGTGAGAATAGCAGACAGTGTAACACTACAGCCCCTTCAGAGAAAAAGCTATTCAATATATAGACACCACGATTTACTGGTCTCTCAAGTCTCCTGCATGGTGCATGTGATCTTTTAGTAACATTATGTTCTGATCTCTTGGACAAAAGAGGGAGTTTGGACAGCTTCCGTCTGAACGGAATGAACTCAAAGAGAGGCGAATGCAACTATATTTAGTCAACCGCATTTTAAAAATAGCTGTACCGGGATTAGGATCAAGGATTTCAGCACACAATGACGGAAAATAGAAGACCAAATTGTGACCCAACTAGAACATACTATATGATGCAGAGACAGCAAAACAAGGTCATGAAAGTGATTTGTCCTTCTGTATTGAAGAGGGTGTATTCACTTCATAATTGTTGCTGCCATTATTCGAGGATGATAATGACTTCTACATAGTACTGGAAAACGTATGTCTTTCCTTCTTTGTCATGAATGTATTCCCCGTCTGTGCTCAGGGTTCAGAGGAAGCCACTACAGCTCTCCCTGTCCTCCAACTTACCATATGAAAACATCACCGGAGAATCTACGTTTGACAACTCAGTTTATGAGACAACGGTGAGTCAACATATGTCAGACTAAAATGGTTGCTATGTGAGTTTGTGTGATGGGAATTTTTGACTGGGCCCGATATCGGGTGTTCTGTCTGCTGCATTATTCTGAAGCACCAGACTCTTAGTCCATCTCCTGTATTTATCAGTCCCTCCTTGCCTCTCTCCCCCAATGCCCAACATCACTGGACCCTTGGTTTGATACCAGAGAAGGTCTAACCTGCCAAGGGGGCCTTGGGACATGTGCTACATGTAAGCACAAAACTGAAATAATATGTAAATCTGAAAACTAGATTTTAACACAGAAAACCTCTTGAGGACAGGACCTCAAGATCAGGTAACAGCAGAACCGCAGGCGGTAACCTCTGAAAGGTGAAGGCAATGCGGAAGTGCCTACATGCATTCTCTCTAATAACCAGCAGGGGGCAGCTCCTCCAAAAAGAAGTCAGATTGTATAGAAGTCTATGAGAAAATGAGCCTACTTCTCACTTGATTTATTACCTCGGTAAACATTGTAAACATGAGTTTATGCTCTCAATCGCTAGTTTCAAGTCTTCTTCAATACAGCATGATGTTCATTTAGTAAATTATGATTGACCCTGTGCATGATGTAAATCATATACCACCGTGGGCACACGCTCATGTGATTGGCTGAAAAAGAGGAAGATATCTGATTGGATGCAGATAATTCACTGTTGACAAAAATGCATTTGTGGATTGGGCGACGTCGGGGGAGTCTCAAAAACCCCACAAACAAATGCAATGAAGTTCACAAATGACAAGCAGTTTGTAAATGCAGGGTCAACAGGGTTTGTCTATAAATGTAACAACATCCAAACATGTTTTGGATGAAAATTGCAAATATTTTTAAAATACATATGCATAAATACAAATATTTGTGTGTGCATCAGAAATATAGGTGTGAACCTTATTTATATGTGGATTTTTTTTTACATTTATGCACAATAATAACTGTTTTAGTGTGCATTGAAAAATGTTTTTGTGGAGAGAGTCATTTATACAAATCACAAAATATATTTGTGAATCTTTCTGTGTGCATTCATTAATATTGAGACTAATCTAATATTAGATAGGATATGTCTGCTGTTAGCAGGCCATAGCTGAGAGCTGGGGTGCTGGGAGAGAAAGAGCAAAGAGAGAGAACAAAACAAAGCTCTCTGGTTTTCTCATCGGTGCTTTTTCACACAGGTGATGGGCTCATGGGACTTGCAGTAGCCTAACTTGCTGTAGATCTATACACCAATATAACATACAAAGTAATAGATTGCTTCAATTCAATATTCAGTTTTAGCAGCAGGTACAGCTTTGTACTTTGGGACTCTTGTCAGACTGAGGGTTTTCCCACAAATCTTTTCAGTTCAAGAGCAAAAAACAAGAGATTTGGCTGATAACCTCCATAAAGCTCAAGTTCCTCAAAGCAACTATTTGAGTAATAGCAACAGTTTTGTATAATAAAGAACTAGGAATTTACTTTTTTACAAGTACCAATACTGGATCCTATATTTATTAGTTAATCCCCTTGGACTATATGTACTATATACAGTATAATCATTAATAACTCCACTGATGACATTCTTGACTTTCTTGTTGACAAGTTATTATTTTTTTTTCTTTTTCTTCCATGCTGGTGATCCCAAAGAACAATGAGGTAAGTTAGACCTGAATCCTGAATGCTGAGACATGAGGAAAAGTACACATTAAATGCATTGCATAAACGGCAAATTATATAGTGTCAAGTGTCTTGGATTTTAAAGGATAAGTCTGTGGGAATATTCTTATTTTATGCTTTTCATATGGTCAACAAATCTGATATGTACGACGGAGTATTAGGGCCACATTGAGAAAAAAAAATCTGAGATTTCGAGAATAAAGTCATAGGTTTACAAGAAAAAAAGTCGTAATATTATGAGAATAAAGTCATAATATTATATAGTAGTAATTTGACATGTTATTTTAGAGGGGAAATAGAGCAGTGTGCCGCCTGTGTGAAAATGAGGAACGTGGTCCATCTTGAGGAAGTTATACTTTAGTATAGGTTTGACAAATAACCAAGTATTTCATCTCACCACATTATCATCAGTATCAGGACCTTGAAAGGATTGTGCAAGAAGCTGAGTTTATTCGGAAGAAAGAACCACACAGACCTGCTGGGTGAAATTACCTCTTTTGTGGAGGAGGAAATTACTTTTTTTCTTGTGAAGTTATGACTTATTTTTCGTAATATTATGACTTTTTTTCTTGTCAAGTTATAACTTTATTCTCGTCATATTACTACTTTTTTCTCAAAATCTCAGATTTTTTTCCCCCTCAATGTGGCCCAATACTGCGTCATAGATATGCAGTCCCAAACCAACAATGAATGTATCTACTAACAAGTATTGTGTGTGTATCAGAGCCTGATATATCTTCTCCCTCTTTGCCATAGAGCTCCATTGTTGTCCAGAAACTATTAAAAACACATCACTGAGTCACACTGTTGCACTGGGTGACATGTTCCTTCATTACCATGAACACACACACTGTAGTTTATTTTGACTCAATCCCACATACACTGTCTTGCTGCAGCAAATACTCACTAGCGCACTAAATGTGGATTAATCCACCGCTGAAAAAAGTCCTCAACAATTGCACTATTTCCCCTTGTCAAGACAACAGTGATGTATGTTTTTTTTTTTAAAAATGAAACCACCATATATATTTCTGAGCTGTTTTAAAATATTTGCTTCTTCAGTACGAACCAATGAGCTTGGGGTTGAAAGACCGATACAGGTTAGGGAAGTCAGAAAGTGTTGATTAAGAGATGGACTAACACACATGGTCTTTTCATGGGAATTTGTTGACAATAAGAAAAAATTTGAATAACACTAGCATTATCCTTTCATTTGAATTTTAGAAGATTCGAGACTCAGCCGCTTTAAGTTGTGTTGCTGCTTATTTGATGGAAAATAGTTGTGCTGCAGCAATTTATAGCACAACCGAAAGAAAGTGTAATTATTCAAATTAAAGTCAGTGATTGGTGATGTATGGTCACACAGTCCCGATTTCTTGATTTCTCTTTTCTATGACCTATGATATGACGTTGGTGTATCCTGCTGTGCTGCTAGTGCATGCCAGTGTACTTTGCAGTACTGACAGCCGTACCAATACGTAGTCATAGACACTGTTTCTAACATAGTTCTACAAAATGAGTAATGGCTCAGTTTCACTACAATTTCATTTACTAGAATGTAAAATTAGGTTAGTCTGATGTGCATCCATTGTTGGGGCTTAGGGAAATGTTTGACGACCCCTGCTGTGACCTCATGTGCTCATTCTCTTCACAGGATACAAGAGAATACGAGGTTTCGATCTGAAGACGCCAGTGTTTGTGTTTCAGTATGGACAGATAAGAAGCCTGCTGGCCTTTTCGACGTCTATTCAGACTCGCACCTTTGGTGACTCCCTTGACGCCTCCCTGTTCTCTGTACACTAAATATGAGCCTCCCTTTATTTACCCAACAGAGGACCTCCACACTACCCCTGGAAAGGCTGGGCCACCGGATTATTTTTCTAGCTCTTCAACAGTAACAGTCCAGCAGCAGCAGTTTGTACAGTTTTTAATCCTGTGCTCGCATCCTGAGGACTTTCAGTGCAAAGTACCGTCACAGAAGGCAGAGGGAATCAATGCGAAGCTTGTGTCATTAAGTGCATATAACCACATATGTTACATTGTGTTATGTATACACTGTATGTCTCCCGCCACCATTTTGCTTGGATTTGTGGGATATCTATTAAGAGTAAAATCCTACAATTGAACGTCAGCAAAATAACAGCATGCTTTTATCAGAGTATGCCCAAACATGTTGCCCATTGAATTGATGCAACCTTCTAAGATAAGAGAATCAGAATGTGCCTTAAATAAAAGGTCCTTGAAGGAATATCTTTCTCTTCCTGAGAGTGAGATGAGAATATTAATATCATCCTCATGTCTGTGTCAAGTACGGAGCTGGATGTGGTTAGCATAGCTTAGCATAAAGACTGGAAGTAGGGGGAAACAGCTAGCCAGGCGTCATAAATAAACTGACCAACACCTCTAAAGCTCACTAAGAACAACGTGCCATCACATTCACTTTGAACAAAGTCAGACTAGATGTTTCCTATGGGGTCATATCAGTCTCAATATACACAAATGCACACAGAAGGATTCAGAAATGTATTTTGTGATTTATATATCAATGACTCTCTCCACAAAAATATTTTTCAATGCACACAAAAATAGTTATCGTTGTATGTAAATGTAAAAAATAAAAAAAATAAAAGTGAAAAATAAGAATAATACAAATAAAAAATACAAATAAAATAAGGTTCACAAATATATTTCTGATGCACACACAAATATGTCTTGTTTTAAATAAATATAATACAAATCCACAAATATATGTCTTTAAAAGTATTTGCAAGTTTAATCAAAAACACATTTGGATGTTGTTACATTTATATACAAACTGTTGAACCTGCATTTAAAAAACGGCTTATGTACAACGATAACTATTTTTATGTGCATTGAAAAACATGTTTGTGGAGAGAGTAATTTATATATAAATCACAAAGTACATTTGTGAATATTGAGAATGATCTGACCCCATAGTTTCCCCCTTAAGACACTGGCTTGTAATTGGTATCAATTTTCCCCCACCTCACTCTCAGAAAGAAAGCAAATAGGCATATTTCCCAGAATGTTGAAGCATAAACAACATCCAATTCCCATGGGGTTCATTTTCAAGTTTTCAATTTATATTTAGATCGACAATCCTGATTTCATACATTCATATGTAACATGCAGAATTAAAGACATTTTGATTTCTACTTGGTTTACCGTCATCAGTTTAGCGTATTAAAACTGAATTCAAAACACTTTTAGTGACATCCCATGCGTTAAACTTTCTATGAAGCAAAAGGAAAATGTGCACCAAGGTAAGCTGTTGTTCATATTGCAAATCGCCTGATTGGAGATTGCGTCTAAATTCAGACCAGTTGTTTAAACATACAGTATATATTGTCCTATGATAATATATATCTAAGCTGGTGTGATGACTGATAATAATTAACCTATTTTTGATTCATATGCATAAAGTACTGATTAAGCTCCTTCACAATCATCTTCAATAAAAATTGTTGTTCAGAAAAAAAAAAAACAGTGGATACTTTCTGTCTGTGAAATCTTGCAGATGCCATTAGGAGCACCGGAGGACACAGAGGACACAGACGCACATTATTTTTCTCAGATTACCTGTCCCATGCACTACTGTTACTACTAAGATACAGTGACCGATCATATTTGCTCCTGCGGCTTTAAGGGGGCACTTAGATGAAGGAAATATGGGTCAAGATTATCTGCACCAGTGTTTTTGCATGCTTTTAAACTAAGCAGAGCTTTGCAAACATCTGCACTGTTTGCCAAACTAAAGGACGATTTGCAGTCAGAAGAAGATGAGGCATGGGGAGCTCCCTCTGCTGGACAGATGTGGTCAACGTCTACAGTTGGATCTGCAGGCATATTGCTGTTTTTCTCAGTTGCTTACACACTAACACTGGTACTGTAGCTACTGCTTCTGTCTTACACTTTGGGTCATTATATAATTTCACCATATGCGTATCGCTATGATGGAGGAAGTCAGATCATTTACTTACAGTAATAGTACAAATTCATTAATTATTTTTTTATATTGTAATGAACTAATGTCATGTTCTACAAATGCCTGTTTGAACTGTTGAAAAAACCTTCAAACGTATCCATCTTGAAAAGCTCAGCCCAGTGAAACTGTGTCAAGTAGAGCAAAATTATAAAATTCTGGGAAGAGGAGCCGTACAATTAATCAACTATTCACACCACTACGTTTTTTTTGTGGTGCCCCACATTGACAGCTTTGTCCATGACAGTGGTCCTTAAAGGAGAAGATAAACCCTGCTTGTCACAATTGTGTATTCTATGTTTTGAGTATGCAGAGCATTAAAGCTGGACAACATTATACTATGAAGTATGGTTACATATGCCAATAGGCTCATGCATTTGACATTGTGGGACTCAATCCTTGCACTGAACCAAGACTACTTGATTTCCTATCAGATATGTTGGCAGCAGCAGGTTAAGAAAGGGTCACAAAGCTTCCTTAAATTAAATGAGTGTCAGAATGGTAAATTTCTTAGAAATGTCTAAGAAAAATCATAGAACTGTTACCCTCGTGGCTCAGCTGGACATAGGTTTGTGAAGGTATTAACACTAGATTAAAATCTATTAAA
>CAKALG010043201.1:0-17644 GCA_916700815.1 Helicolenus hilgendorfi
GGAAATCACCGGCGGAGAGCCATGGCGACGGGAGGAGGAGGAGGAAGAGGAGGAGGAGTGAGGCGAAGGAGGAGGAAAGCCGGGCTCCCGGGATTCTGCTGGAAAACCTGCTACTTTCCCATTTTGTTCTGGGTCGTATCCGTCTGCGGAGAGGAGAAGACGCTGATTGTAGAGGTAGGTAGGTAGGTAGGCAGTGAGAGTCCAAAAAAACAACATCCAAACACAAACACGAAGGGATTGTCAGGACTATGCATGCATTTTTCTATCTTCTGCTCCCTGGTGTGTGTGCAGGAATGAACATCCCTCCATCAGGTCCATTGTGAACGCACGCGGCTTGGAGAGCTTGAAGTCGTGCGCTCCTTTGGGATGCTTTTATGCGCGTTTCCATGTTTTCATCCTTTCTCTATATAATAATAATAATAATGATAATAATACATGTTATTTGGTGGTCGCCTTTCAAGACACCCAAGGGGACACCTTACAAAGATTAAAAAAATGAACATAGAAAAAAACAACTGGAAATGACAGAGACACATTTATGATGAACTGATGGACACACTACCGAGAGAGAGATTAGGCCAATTTGAACAGGTGGGTTGTTTTGAATGATGTTATAGTGTCAGACTGACACTATCTCTCTCATCCTCCTCTCTCTCCCCTCCACGAAAGTGATACTCACCCTTCCATGTAAGGATGGAGACAGGGAAAATAAAATATTCACGAGTTGGTGAACTGAATGAATGAATGAACGCAGATCAACAAGAGAAGCAGAGCTGAATCTGCTGCTGCTGCTTCACTGAGGATGTTTGGAGCACACACAATGGACAGGGAGGGTCACTAATGTGCACATGCAGATGATTGTGTGTTATGATATCTTTGGTGACTGGAGGAGTCTCTGTATAATGAGCTCTGATGTCAATAAATACTAGTCTGACACTATTACATCATTCAAATCCCTCCTCATAAAACCCACCTGTTCAAACTTGCCTATTCTCTGTTAGTGTCCATCAGTTCATCATACTGTGTCTGCATAAATGTATCTCTGTCATGTCCAGTTGTTTTTATCTGTCTATGTTTAGTTTTATCTTTCTAAGGTGTCCTTGGGTGTCTTGAAAGGCACCACCAAATAAAATGTATTATTATTATTATTAAATAGCCATCAGCACGCAGAGAGCATTAACCTGAATGCTGCTTTCATGTGTGCTTGAACAAAGCATCTCCAGATTCTCCCTCTCTCTCTCTCTCTCTCTCTCTCCTCGCTCAGTCCAAATATAGACTCCCTCCATAATTTATGGAAATGGCAGGGGGGGTTGGAGGAGAGGAGAAGAGGGATGGGGAAAAAAGGTGCAGACAGATGTTTTTAAAAAATATTTTTTGGCCAGTTGTCTCAGGCTGCTGCCACAGAAAGGCAGGTGTTGAGAGAAAGTTCTTTGTTGATATGAGTGCAAGTGAAAGAATGATGCTCGTAGTAATATTTCCAGCTCCAGCAGGTATAAGCAGAGCCTCCCCCTTAAAGCAGACGCATTGTTTGCTGAATGTGCATCATCATCACCTTCTGTGGAAATTTGGGTCATGTATTATGAAATTCTCGCAGAAGTCTTCCAGCTCTGGCAGTGGCAGTGATCAGTGGTGTTTTTTAATTTTTTTATTTAGGGATGTTGCTAGTGACACTTTCATTCAGACAAAGGAAGGCGCCTGTGGCTGTGCTGCGCGTGGCTGCTAACAGCCGGGGCATGTCACTTTGCCGTACAAAGGATGAGATGTTTTTCACCGTGCCTGGTTTTTCCCTGAGAAATCATAATCCTCTCAAAGCTACTGTCGTTACACGTCATGCTAATGTGGCCCCCACACAAATGTGCTGTACAGTTTTGCCACAAATCAAGGTTTAATTACAAAATGTTCCAGAAGATCTACTGTGAAATTAATGAAATCCCTTAGTCAATATTTCAGCTAACGGATCGTTTTTCGTTGGTGTAGAAAAAATAAACAGTTTGTGTGGAAAAGTCGATTAACCTGTTGATTATTTTCCTGATTAATTGTGGAAGAAATGCTCAAAAGTCACCCCAGAGGTGACTCCTTAATAGCTTTCTTGTCTGACTAATAGTCCAAACCTCCAACATTTTCAGTTTACTTTAACAGAACACAAAGGAAATCAGCAAATCCTCACGATTTAGAAGCTGAAACTAGAAAATGTTGCTTAAAAATCACTTAAATGATTAATCAATTAGTCGGCTAATTGATTGAACGACTAATTCACAAAATGCTTTGCTTGCATTTCCTTCTGTTCATGAACAGAAATATAGTAAACATGGCATCATAAATTGATTGTTGTCAGTAAGTTATGATCAGCTTTTGCTGTGAATTGGATGAGTGTGTTTTTACATATTTTTCTACATTCATTCTGCATGCAAAATGGAATATAGAAATGTTGTTATAAAAGTAGTTCCTATATCTCTTCCAAACAAATGATATCATGTAATGTTTTTAACAAAGCTTCTTCTGTGAAGTCACAACCAAACAATGAAAATGCTCTCAGCCTCTCAGATTTTCACAGCACCAGGGTTTCTTTGTGTGCACGGTGTTGCCGCGTGGACCATATGAGATGGTGTTTATGAGACGACGTGCACCCTTGATGTCCTAATTGGGGTCCTGTTTTCCTGAATTAAAGGTTCAGTGCAACAACAAAGACGTGTTGGTGTTGAAATCAAACCTCAAATGTTGATTTCAGCGAGAACGAGGGCTCCCGCTGTAGATCTTATTTAACACTACTCATTAAATGCATCCCCCTATTTGGTTGCAGGCTTTAAAGCTGCAGTAGGCAGAAGGTTTTTGGCATCATTGAGCAAAAATTCCATAATAACCTTTCAGCATATTCGAATTCAAGTGTTCTAAGAGAAAACTAGGCTTCTGCACCTCCTCATGGCTCTTTTCTCGCTTTAGAAAATCTAGCCCATGACGGGAGACTTTGACCAATCACAGGTCATTTCAGAGAGAGCGTTCCTATTGGCTATTCATTCAACAGAGGCAGCTGTCAATCACTCACGAACTCCAATCAAACGGTCAAACTAGGCAGATCAAATATGAATCAATATTCTGTTACTGTAATGCCTATTTCTTGTCTCAAATGTTTTCAGAAACATCTTGTAGTGTACTGTTTAGCTGTAAAATGAGAATGTTTGCTCCGGCTGGTGGGCGGTGCTTGGCATTTCCTCAATTCATCTCAACATGGCTGCCGGGTTACAAACTTTCTCATTTTACAGCTAAACAGTACACTAAAATATGCTTCTGAAAACATTTTATGCGAGAAATAGTCATTACAGTAACAGAATATTGATTCATATTTGATCAGCGCTGCCTAGTTTGACAGTTTGATCAGAGTTTGCGAGTGATTGACAGCTGCTCAGAGACGGCGACTCCAGCTCGAATCTGATTGGTTGTTTTCCTCCGGTCTGTGAAATCTTGCAGATGCCATTAGGACACCAAAGGACACAGAGGCACATTATTTTTTCCAGATTACCTGTCTCATGCACTACTCTCAGGATATAGTGACTTCTTTTAATCATATTTGCTCTAATTCTACCCACTGCTGATTTACATGCATCCCCCTTGTTAATTGTAGGCTTTGATTGCAAACGGTTTAGCGTACAGGTCGTCTGCCGTGTTGTGTTTGTGAAAAGCTCCAACACACTGGTTGTGCCACAGAGACAAAGCGATTGCAGATATCAGGGATGATGTAAACATCACTGTGAAGTTGCATTTGATGGTTCACATACAGTTCGTCTCTGTTTGTGTTTTAACTCTTTGCTGAAATGCCGTGCGCACATGCTGAGATGTTTTTATGACAGCTTCGCGGCAGAGATAGGGTCGTGGCTTTGGCTGCAGAGGTCTTGATGTTTTCCTGTGAAACTGCGTGAAAAACAATGTTTTGATCATGTCTCAGCCGTCATTCATGTATTTATTTGCTTCACTCTGTGGTGGACATCATGTTAAAGCCTGGGATGAGCTTTGATGCTGGGATGTAATGAGGTGAGGAGCTCAAAGTTGTTTTTAGTGGTTTCTGGGAGTAAACTTCTGTTTGAGGTCCTTGTGATGTCTGCTGAGCCATTCATGCTGTGATGTCCATTTCAAACACATTATTGTGGGTAGGGAAGACCCACCGATCGGACTTTTTCAGTCCTGATACCAATAGTGATACCTGGGCTTTGATATCGACCGATACCGGGTACCGATCTGATACGAGTGTTTAATAAATAAGCTGTATGCCTCACTGTGTGGAAGTGACTGGGATCATTCTTTTATGTGTAAGGCGACATCAGTGTTTAAAACGCTCACCAATAGTAGGTTCATAGTGGGACAAACAGAAGCATTTTGTTTAGAAGATGCAGTTTTATTTATTTAGGCCTATGTATTCTTTACTTTTGTGATCTGCCTTCCCAGCGATTGGCACGCACCTCCACATCTGGTGTACGCTAAAGTGTTGGCAGCAGGAACACAAATCGTTTCAATGCCTATTTTCTTGTTGACATGATCAGCTCATTATTTAGTTTCAAGAATTGTGTCAGCTGTTCAGCAGCACCACACTGAGTCATGAACCATTACATGTCTGACCACCCACCTCACCTTTGCGTTGTTGTGGATGACAGAGAAGCACGCAGGTTTGCTTTTTCAGCTCTGTGATCACCGAGGGAAGATGCAGCTCAGGAGTGAGGCGGGCGCAGCGAAAACACAGACGAGAGAGAGAGAGAGCAGAGGGAGAAGGAGGCGTTGAGTTCTTTGTCTGACTCACTGGTCCGTGCTCCTTTGTCTGTTTGCCTGTTTACACAACAGGTCAAAACCTACTAATGTTTGTGTTTTTTGGACAGAATATTTTTGGCTAGCAGCTATACAACTGTTGTGTGGGCTGTAGCTGTTGTTGAATAGCCTTTTTGTGCACAGCGTCAAACAGTAGATATTAGTGATTGTCCAAATGATTTTACAGGATTGATTGATTAATTGATAAGAAGACAGTGTTAATCATTGATCACAGAGTGACTGATGATGTTTCAGAGATCATTAAGCACTTTTATTAATGAGGTTAATAAGAAGCATTTGAGATTTACAAATCTTCTGATTCTGTTATGTTTTGTTCTTTGCTTTGTGAACACCATGGCTGGGCGATGGCGGCAGAAATTGTTTAACCCCTTACTATACCGCCCTCTTTTCTTAGAGGGGTAGGGTTGGGGGAAAGGGATGTTCAGTTGTGGATAAAAAGTCAACGGTAGATGTCATATAGAGGTGGTGTGCATCGTCTGAAAGCTGGGAACCTGAAGATTAATTTGAGATGCAGCTCAACACTGTGTGTCAAGTTATTCTAGTCATTAATAAGAAATAGAAATGAAGTAATAAATAAATGAATGAATTCAAATAAATTGTGAAAGTGTATTAGGGCTTAGCACATGATGATATATGTTTGTGATGCCCATCCCCATGCTCTATTATGTCTCATAAGTTGTTGCAGCAATTTTTGGGTGATACCATTTGTTACACAGATTTGGTGCTAAATTTAAACATTTTTTACCACTCGAGATTTGATAACAATGATCAATAATCCTTCCAAAATACCACATTAAGACACCAAGACCTCGAGGAACACCATAGAAAAAGCCCCACTGTGATTTTATTCAAACGCACCATTTTAGTATATGCGAAAATAAACACATTTGTAAGTAATGTAAACAAATCAGTCAGTCATAGGCTCGTTACATGCATAGTGTCCTTTCAAAATAAACGTCCTTTTTCACAGGAAGTTTATAGCAGGTTTAGGCAACACACCCACTTAGGGTTAGGAAGCGGTCGTGATTGACGTTAACTTCACTGACTAGCGACAAAATGAGTCAGCGTTACTTTCAGTTTCACACAGGACATGAACACGGGTCTCCTGGTTGAAAGTCCTGTGTTTGTTTGACCCATCCACCTCCCCTCCTGCCCACCTGGGAGTTAGTTGAAAGCCTGGTGCATCGCATAGGCTACAGTCACTAAAGGGCGCCTCTGTGCGTCGGTATCTGATGTATCTTAAATGCAGCTTTAAAGACATGCGTAAACATCAGTGTGGTTTTAAAGAAGAGTCAGTAGAGTGGTACCAAAGGCCCACTCTTTTGAGTAGTGTGTCTGTATTTGATATAACAGAAAACTGAGATACGGGAGAGAAGGCTGGATTTGGCGGGATTTGATACTAAGCCAGTATTTTATTTTTTCCACCACATTTTCTGTGAGCAGCATCGATCGTGTTTTTGAAGACTTTTTATGACTGCTAAGTTCTACACTTAGTGACAAAGAGACCTTCTCAAAATGGCTGCACGTCCCTGCCAGCACGATGACGGCGGTGATGATGGTGATTGTAGTGTTGGGGACGATGATAATAACAACAACAACAGCGATGACAGACAGCGATGACAGACTTGATAACAGACAGAAGTCCTAGTGGTGGTGAAAATGAAAAATGATGAAGATTGTGGATTACCACGATGATGATAGAGATGACGATGGTGCAGGCGGCGGAGTTGATTGTTTTTATGAGATGAAAGTGTGCTTCCAAACCTCTCTGGGCTTTTTTTTTTCAGTCTGTTTTTCTCCTCCCTCCCAAGAGGAGAGGAGCTCGGGGAGAAAGGCTGGTCCCTGGGGTGTTGTAAACACTACTTTACACCCGAGAAATGGGCTAAATGAGCCTGCAATGCTGCACTTATCAGAGCGGTGTGTCTATGTACACTGTGTAGGCGGGTGTGAATTCACGGCTGTTACTAGTAGTCTTAAGCTTTGTCCTAATTTGCCATCCTTGGAATGAAGCGCACACATATGGAGCCCGGACTTCATATTGGCGTCTATCTTTTGCGATTGCCACCCGCTGCGTGTTCAGAACATTTTTTGCGATTTGATCGACAGCTTCATTGTTTTACGGTCCTTCCTCTCTCTCCCTCTTTATTCATGTGTCTCAAGTTTTTTCTCACTTCCCTCCTCTCCAGCCATTGTCTTTCTCGCCCACACACACACACAATTTACCGCACACCGAGCACAAGCTGCAGCTGTAAATAAGAGGAGTTGTCATTGTGCATTTGATGAGGGTATTGTACTGTTTGTATGCAGCGAGCCAGGGACAAACTACATTTGAAGAACAGTTTGCAGTACTCAGAAGCAGGGATGTGGTGAATGGTTGGCTCAGATGAACTCAATCAACCTTCCTTGTTAAATAACTGACATGCATCACTGTCCATTATGTCACTCTGTTCTGGCTACTGCATCGATGCACAGTAGAAGCAAAGAACGTATATTGCCAAGAAGTGAAAGTTAATTGTTCGTTCCATTGAAACATCAGCGCCCACCAGCAAAGCTATGCTACCTGCATTTTGGACTGAAAGTGACTACCTGACGCCAGTAAAACGTGCCGTACAAAAGTAAAACAAAACTGTTTCTATTCTATTGTCATATTCTACCAAAATGGCCTGTGTTGAACAATATAACATCATATATATAAGCTTTTCAAGTCCAAAATGGCAGCCAGGGCTGTTGTAAAAAAAAACACAACAGTTTTGTCTCATTGCTTCTATTCTCTTTGGTCGAAGTCTGATGTAGTTATCAACTTTATTGTTTTTCATTACGTTTCATCTGTGGATAATCACTTGATTATAAACTGCAGAATTCAGCAAAAATGAGCAGAAACCAAAAACTGAAAAACTGACTTTGAGTTTGGTAACACTTTCTCACAAGGCAGGGTTTGTAGGTTGTAACAAATTACTTTATTAATAGTTAAAGAACAATTTATGAATGCTTCACAGATAAGTTATAACCCATTAATAAGAGCAAGTTTGGGTTGCCAGGTTGAATGAAAATATAACTTGCTTGTAAGTAATTAATAGACTCAAATCATTAATAAATGATCGTGAGAGTTTCACTTAGTCTCAGTAAGTAACTCGCAAAAATGTGATGTGATAGGAAATAAAGTCTGGAGCTGCTCCATAGACAGTGAATGGACGACTGATTTTGTGGACCCACAGAATGTTTTTCTTTTTTAAAGCCAAATGATCTTTATTCTATTGTAGTGTTCTCAGTTGTGAAACAGAAAATGTTCCCATATACTCAGAACATTCCTCTAGGTGCTTTCTGTATCATCTAGATTCTAGAACTGAATTGGGAGAGATGTTCTAGAATCTAGAACATCTCTCCCAATTCATTGTCTATGGAGCAGTTCAACACTTTATACCCTATGACATCACAAGTTTAAGTTTTAGCACTCTAGTTTTTGGATGGGTTCTTGTTTTTTAATCTTTTTTGGACTGTCTTAGACCATAGAAATAACGTGTTTAAATTTTGAAAATGGGTGTAGTTAGAGGATATAGAGGATAATAAACATAAAAACAATAATAAAAAGTTGCAGCAGTCATAGAGGTTTCACAGGAGCAGTTATAGCAACAAATACATTAATAAACACTTAAAAAAATGCACTTACAACTATATTATAGTGTGTTATATCCCTATATGAGTTGTTGGTTGATTTACTCTATAAGTTCAGTTGAGGTCAAATGCTACATTGGAGGCGTCTACCTGATGAACCAAAGAGCTAAAGACTAAGTGTCCTGCTAGCAGAGGATGAACTC
Source organism: Helicolenus hilgendorfi (assembly GCA_916700815.1). Classification (NCBI taxonomy): domain Eukaryota; kingdom Metazoa; phylum Chordata; class Actinopteri; order Perciformes; family Sebastidae; genus Helicolenus; species Helicolenus hilgendorfi. The sequence continues at coordinate 8,628 of CAKALG010043201.1, forward strand.
CACTCACATTTCGTTTCACAACCCTTTAACAACCTCAATCTGGCCCTTTGATCATTGTATTGTGTGTATTTTTTCACATTTAAATTATTTGCTTTGCAGATCATGATCACATGTCCGGCCCCTGGGCACCCCATAGTTTTTCAAATCTGGCCCTTCTAAAAAAAGTAATTTAATTGAAAAGACCTGCCCTAACCCTAACATATTAGCCATCAATACAGCTAGTAGTCACCTCAGTTTTTAGACAGTAGTGCCATGAGCTCGATTACTGAGGGCATCCCTCTTCTCTGCCTGCTTTTCTACTATTTCAAATTAATTGAAAAGTTAAACAATACATTTGAAATGAATTGGGAAGCTTTAAAGGCTGCAATTTGCTGCTTTTTTACTTGCCAGAATGGACTCTTATTGAAAAGAAACCATAATTTGTGCAGTAAAACTCACTGGCAAACAGTACATAAATTGATGCATTACTGTGTTTTGCTTGCAACCAGGTGGACTTTATTTATAGTGGATGTTTGCTTTATGGTGATGTTTCCTGCTGACTCACTTTCAGCTCCCTTTTTTTCACCATAATATCACTGGCTTAAAGATATACCTTATCTGCATAAAGCCCTGTGAAAAGTGTAAAAAGGTTGAGAAGAGAAAAAGGATGAGTTGTATAATACTGCAGCAGGAGACTGGACGTCAGGCAGAAAAGGTAGAGAGTAGAGATACTGAAAGGATAAAGATGGGGAGAGAGGAGAAGAGCTGAAGAGAAAGCAAGAGAAATAAATTTAAATGGGCAGAGAAATTGGAGCAAGAGACATTGACATGCAAAGCAGCACAAACTATGAAGGCAAAGACAGAGATTAACTTTTACTGAAAAATTAGAAAAAGAGGGAAAGAGTGGACAGCCGGGAGGAGATAAGTCTGTCCACAGTCAGCAGGGTGGGAATAAGGGAGGTTTCAAACATGTCCAGATATGATATGTTTGAGTCATACCTTCTGCAAACCTAACCTATAAGAATTAAACCAAATTGCATGCATGATTTCTTTTAACGTTTTTGAAGGTAAAATGCATGAATGTATTTCCAAGGGACTATTTAAACCGGTCCCACCCCCTTTTAATTTGCACCTGGCAAGATCTTTTCATAAAAAGTACAGCTATCTTGTCTTATAAGAGTTGTTCCAATACCAATACCAGTATCAGAAATGCGTGCGATACTGGCCGAAATTTGGGATCGGGTATTGACGAATATGCCAGTCTTTGCACTGATCCGATACCATTTAATTGGACGGTGCTCTTGCAAAATAGATAGCGCAGATAGCGGAAGGGAAGGAGAATGCCACATAAGATATTCGGCCAATGGCAGGCTTACATGTGTACCCACAGTCTACTGTGAGTCAAACTAGTATTTACTGCATAGGGTGAGTGTAACAATTGAAATGTGCATATATGTTTGGATGTATGAGCTGTCCCAAGGACTGCAGATGGAAAATTAGCTAGTAGTTAAATCTGCTACAATCTCCTCTCTTTGTATGTTTTTGATCATGGCTCCTGACAAGTAAATGTAATAAACTAAACTTAATCATCTGCGTAGACTGAGACTCTGCAGATTAATTCTGTTTCCTCATAGTCGTGGCTAGATGGTAACATGCAAATTGCGAAACTCTCGCGAGAGATTCAGTCACAGCTAGTTGAAGTTACTTTACCTGTTTATAGAAAAATCTGCCCAGGTGCCAGTGTGGGACACGGCTTTAAAACTGTACAAAATGTCGACATCCCTTTGAATTGAGCTTTATTAGTAAAGCAGAGGTTTACCAAAAAAGAAATCCTGGGTGAGTCAGTCTATTCTTGACATGGTCCTGGCTTTTCACAAATTATTCAGATACCTCTCGCTGTCATTTGAAGCTGCCAACATGCAGGTTTTCTACAGCACGGATCACATTATTTCTTTGTGCTTTCTTTAGGTTCATGTCAGAATCAGAAACGATAAACAAACTGTGACTTTCTTTTGGACAAACGAGTCACACAGTGTTAAAAGCTCATGTTGTCACATAATCACAAGAACAACTAGATCTTAATGGAAAGCCATTGTACATCAGTTGAGGTACCTTGCAGATCACTTTTAAGATGCGGCAGACACTAATACAGGATAGCGCATTCTTGCAGCACGTCTAGCAGTAGGTTGCAGCTCTAGATGAGAGTCCAGCAGTGCAGTGAAGCTTCATAACACGAGATACTGAGCAGGACGGACATGCAAGTGCAGCTCTAATTAAAAATGAATACCAGGCAGGGCTCTGTCAGTTCGGAGAAAAAGCATCTTCGTTCTCTGTAAGCGCTCTGGGTGCAGCGCAGGAGGACGTGGAGAGTGGATTACATTTGATCACTGTGGTAGCACAGGAAGGAGGAAACAATTTCACACCGAGCTGTAAATTTAATTATACTATGTGCCTGCAGCTAGTACAGCTCACCCTGGTGTAGCACCATGATGTTCATTACCGATCATACAGTAATTGAATTGTTTACATAGTAACAGAATTGTTTGTCAGTATTATTTTTTAGGATATTTTTTTTTGCCTCTAGGAGTTAACTAATTAAAACATTGAAACGCGCCAAAGGGCAGCTCGGTGGTTAGGATGTTGCTTTCCATTAGACCATCAGAAGGGGTTCAGAAGTACAGCTGCAACCTTTCTGCTTTGAGTCTGCAAGTCCTCCAGGAGCTTCCGTCTCCTCCCATAGACATGCAGGTCAGGTGAATTGGAAACTCTAAAGTGCCTCCAGGTGTGAGTATGAAGGTATAGAAATGAGTGGAAGAATGGATATGCCCATATATAACAAAAATGTACTTATAGATAAAATAGTAATGTAATATTCAGGTGGCAACCTCCGGGTCTGAAAAGTGAAGCCAATGCTGAAGTGCCTTAAACTTGCATTCTCTCTCTTATCAACATGCGAGTGGGCAAATATGCTTGCTTTGTGCAAATATACGTATATATTTATTATTGTAAATCAATTAACAACGCAAAAAAATGAGAAATATTTTCCAGAAACCCTCACAGGTACTGCATTTAGCATAACAAAATATGCTCAAATCATAACATGGCAAACTGAAGCCAAATGTTTTTTTTTTCCATCTGGCGTCTGTTAATCCAATATTCTCTCTCTTTTTGCTCTATTTGTGGTCTCCACCAACTCCATAGGGAAATATCTGTTTCTTCAGATGCTAAATGCTCCACTATGTTCACCAACTAGTCTCTAACTTTAAGTCTCGCTAAGACGGTAAAGCTCCGTAGAGCTGAGCTCAGTGGGTTTGTCACAGTGAGCGACACCGTTCACATTACACAAAGTCATTTTATCCATTGCAAATATAAAGCTATTGATTAAAGCAGTTTCCTGACTGAATGTTGAAGAGCAGTAAAAGAATTAAAAGATGACAGCTGTCTGAAGCACTAGAAGTACTTCCCACGTCCTGCCATCCATCTTTCAGGCCTCCTCTTCTCTTCTGCTCCATCCATCCGTTAAATCTCCATCGATCTGTTGATAAATCTGTTCATCCATCTGTTACTCATCACTCCACACTGAGCGTATGCTTCACAACCGTTGCTGAAATCGAGCCTTTGCTGCATCCTAAGTTTTACCTTGAAGTAATGCCGTTTTGATGTGTACTTTACAAAGGTCACCTGTCAATCAAACAGTGTTGGCGGTGCTGCGATGTCTTGTTTTTTTCTGGTTATTAGGTCTTCAGTGATGTGTATCAGTAATTATTAGATTTATTATATATTTATTTCATGATGATCTTTAATCTGCAGCTTCAGACTTTCTGTATGTTCATGTAGTTGAAGGCGGCATTGACTTACTTTGGTTGCTCAGTAACCATGCTACGACGGCGTATTTGGGCCATTGTCAGGCTAAAAAAAAAATAGTTACAGAGCCGGGAAAAGGGGGTAATAGTCCAAGAAAAAAACTCCAAAATTAAAGTCGTAAATTTATGAGACAATAACTTGGATCTAACCTTGCAAAGTGAAGCGATTGGATTCCTTGACAAAAAAAAAAACATCATTTAAAAAAAAAAAATTCTTACAAAAGTATGACTTTAAAATCGCAGAACATTCAAGGTTTTTTTTTCCGTAAATTTGGATTTTTTTTCTCCGAAATTTAACACTTTAATCTTTTTCTTGGAATATTACCCCTTCCCCCGGCTCCATAATAATATATTTTTTTATTTACAATGGCCCTAATACGCCGTCGTAACGTGCTGATGCAGATTGATGAAACAAATTATAAACAAAAAGCAGTTGCTTAGAAATAATCAGAGTAAAATTGACAACTTCTTGTGCTGTGAAATGGAACTGAACAAGATGTACGGCTTGTCAGAAGTTTAAATCACCCCATGTAGTCAATGAACCATAACATTACAAAATATGTAAAGAACAGATGAGCCAACTAAAAAATGTTTGACTTTTTAAGAATAACATTTTACTGGAATGAAACTCTAAATGAATGTCCCTAACAGTGGTCTCCTGGTTGAAAGTCTTGTGTTTGTTTGACAAACCTGTCCTGAGCGGACTCTCATGCTATTAATACCACTAAATTTGTCTTTGGCGACATATCAGTCAGATTCTTCTCTTCTGTGTCTTCTCTTACCAACACGGGCAATTACATTTTAGAATTGATTGTTTTATAAGCGCGTGTGTGTGTGCGTCAGTGGCCTTACATCATCTATATCCTGGCAGTCATTGATCGGTCTGTCTTCCAGCATGTTGCCACGGACCTGTGTGTGTGATGTGTGGACTGTTATATGACACCACAGACATGAGGTCATAGCTATGAGCCCATCTGTCCCACCCAACCGTTCTTCAAAAGGGTTTCACATTACATAAATGTCTGTGTGTGTGTGTGTGTGTGTGTGTGTGTGTGTGTGTGTGTGTGTGTGTGTGTGTGTGTGTGTGTGTGTGTGTGTGTGTGTGTGTGTGTGTGTGTCCTTAGAATTTGAGATTATTTATCCACCCATCCATTTTCTGTCACTGTTCCGGGGGCGGATCGCACTGGCAGAATGCTAAGTAAGGTAATCCAGCCGTCACTCTCCCCGGCAACGTTTTCCAGCTCCTCCTGGGAGATCCCGAGGTGTTCCTATGCCAGATGAGATATATAATCTCTCCAGAGTGTTCTGGGTCTACCCTAGAGCCTCTTATCAGTTGGACGTGCCTCCAAAGGAAGGTGCCCAGAAGGATCCAGATCAGATCCCAACGCCACCTCAACTGGCACCTTTCGACGCAACTGGGCAACGGCTCTTCTCTGAGCTCCATTCGGATGTCTGAGCTACTCGCCCTATCTCTCATGGTGTGTTCACAAGAGCTAAGGAAACTTTTCTTGCAGAGTGATAACATACGAAGTCAATGCAAAGAGGCAAATGGATACAGATTTGCGTCATTCATGTACTCGCGAGAGTTGAAATATGTCAACTCAAGCAGAAAATTTGCGTGACGCTGTGTCACGAAAGCCTATCAGCGTTGAGACTCTCCTGCTGTTGTCACTGACATCTTGACGCTTTTGAATCAGAGATGGAGGAAGAAAATATTATAGCTGTGTGTAGTCACCCAGAGCTACAATAGTACATCATGTCTGTACAGAGACCAGATGATGTGTGTGTAAATGATAAACTGTCTATGGTATAAGTAAGGGATAATGTACAGTGAGCGGGTCATTGTTGTGAAAGAATATTGACCGTGTTTATTACACGGCTACTTACTGAAGAAATCCATATTTTGACACAAAAAACGGTCTGCCAGAGTCTGACATCAGAGCTGCACCCATAGCAACGGTCTGCTATTCAAAGCAACGGTCTGTCATAAAGAAATTACAGACCGCAGAAGGTATTCAACACAGCCGTGTAATAAACAACAATGTCGCTACCGTATTTATGCCTAGATTACTTTATTTCATGAGTGTTGATGGAGCAGCTGCATAGCCTGGCACTGCTCGAGCAGAACTCTATTCAGAAAACAAGCATTTTAAAAGTTGTTTGCTTGTCGTCTTGCAGACAGACCTGACAAAGCATCAATTCAGACTTTTTACAAATCAACATCACCATGTTGTTATTTCAGCATTATTTTGATCCGTTTATTGCAATTAAATCACAGCACAATCTGTATATTTTGGCTTCATACTGCAGCAGCGACATGCGCTTGCTAGATGCAGTCAGTGCAATGGCACTCTATGTAAATACAGCTCGCCGCCAGGTTATGTTATGAACCCATACACGATGGCGTTTGGTTTTCTGACATATCTGGGACTTCCATAACATGTACAAAGCAGCAACAGTGGTTATTTCTTCCATGGTTGATGGCGGAAATGTTGGAAAGGAACGTTTTTGGTATCTATGGAGGCAAGCTCCTTCTCTTTTCTGGCATGTCTAGCGCAAATGAACACAAATGATACCGGCGATCCGACTTGTGCGAGTGAAGTGAGGCGAAAATTCACTTTGCTCTTGGTGTGAACACAGCATAAGGCCTACAAAGGAAGCTCATTTTAGCTGCTTGTATCTGCGATCCCATTGTTTCGGTCACTACCAAAAGCTCTTAGAACGTAGATGGACTGGTAAATCAAAAGCTTTGCCTTCTGGCTCAGCTCCCTCTTCACCGGTACAATGTCCGCAGAACATCGCAGAAGCCACATCAATCCGCCTGTTGATCTCACGCTCGATTTTGCCTTGTGAACAAAACCCAGAGATACTTGAACTCCTTCACTTGCAGCAGCAACTCACTCCCAACCACATCACATAACAGGACTTTATGCAATCCTTTTCACAGCAAACGTATAGTCTCCCCGACTCCTGTTGCAATTTCAAACTGTTTGAGTTTACTCTCTGTACGTCCTAAGAGAAGCTGGAACCAAAGAATGTGACATTTGATAAAATACTAAACATCAAATCGACAAGTTGTGTAACTGTTCCCCTCAGTTGAAATTCAAAGAAAATTCTCCACCCACAGACTCCTGGGTTTATAAAACTCTCTTTAAACCCACGGGACAAACTTCCAAACTGCATTGTCATCAAGCTAAAAGCAGGGCTGTTATTTTTGGTTTCTGAAAAGTTTGACATTTCCAAGGCATAGGATCTTCACCCGACAGCGACAACATGCCATTTGGCAGATGCTTTTATCCAAAGTGCCTCACGGCAACATGACTGCATACAATTGAAGCTTGGATTGCCCCAGTGGGAGCTGAACCCTTAACCCTCACTGTGTTAGTGCTCTGTTACTACAGTTCATAGTCAGCATTCCTGCAGTTCCTGCTCCAATTCTGATTTTAGTCTTTCTCAAATAAGAAAACTTCTCCAGCTCCATTCTCAGTGATCCCTCCCAAATGAGAGTTTGTGGAACGGCTTTCCCCAGAAAATCAAATAATGCTTGAAACAATTAGTCGATAAATCACTTTGTTTTGTTATATTTGCACTAAACAATGACAAGTGACTCCTGTATCCATCACCTCTCCATCCTATTGTTGACACCCGGGGCTGTGGGAGTGGTTGTTTAGGAGCAGTCAACATTTTTCAGGACGATCGAAGAAATATGCAGATTTAATAGTTTAGTCAACCCTGTACGACTGTTTGAAGGTGTTGAAGTACGACTGCATATATAAACTGGGAAAAAAAGTTTGTAAACTTGTGTTTGGTCGATTATTTCTCTGTTGTTACAATGCTAATTGGCATTGTATTTTACATCTTTGGAAAGCCTGTTTATTTACCTTCACAATGATGTCCAACTTGTAAGGATCATGCATTTGTGGGATGAGCAGCACAGCTGATTATGTTGGTAGCGCCCAAGAAATATTTGCCAAAATGCTCTGCCAATGGTAAAGGTCCCATATTATAAAAAAGTGAGATTTTCATGTTTTTTTATTATAAAGCAGGCTTAAGTCCTATATAAATACTGTGAAAGTATCTAAACACTCAATCCAGAGGGAAATGGACAGCCCGTATTCAGAAACTTTGCATTTGAAACATGCCGTCAGGATTTCTGTCCATTTGTGATGTCACAAATATACAATATTTAGACCCTTGACACAATTTTAAACGTATTTTTTCTAAATGTGTCCCAGTTTATTCCTGGTTGCAGTGTATGTAAATAACATCAGCTGACAGGAAGTACACATGGACCCAAGCTATTGCCTAGCAACGCAATTCTTTTGCAATTCTGTCAAAATGTGTTAAAACGCAGCGTTTCAGACAGAGGGTAAATACAGGTATATTCAGACAGACAGTATGACGTCAAAATTTGAACATTACAGCATCTAAACATGTTGTAGTAGAAACACAAAATACAAGTATGAACCTGAAAATGAGCACGATATGGGACATTTAAGTACAAATTTAAGGTACTTTTACTTTACTTGAGTCTTTTCTTTTGAAGCAACTTTTTACTTGTACTGTTCTATATTTAGGCATATCCAAAAGCTTTAGTTTACACATTGAGATTTTTGCATACAAAAAATATGAAGAGCTTATAAAATATGATGTTTTGCAATAAATTAAACTTCAACAAGCCTACAGCTTAAATGATTAGTCTATTAATCAATCGGTCGTTTGACAGAAAAATAATTGCCATCTATTTGGATAATTGTTTAACCGTTAAGAATTTTCACAAACCAATTAATCAGTCGATTAACGGAGAATAGAATCAGAAGATAAACCCATATGCATGAGTAATAATAATCTAAAGATATAATACATAACAGTATTGCAGTCACAGGGGACATTTTTATACTCTTAATCGTTTGGCTCGTGCTTGTGCTCACTCTACATAGACATGAACGAGCATCGCTCATAACAGTGAGGCGACACACGTCAGCTAAAACCACAATATCACTCTATATTTCAACTGCTTAGCAAAAATGTCAGCTGACCAGACGAAGGTCTCTCCATCCTAGTGTTGACACCCGGGTCGGTGTCCCATGCGCGCTTGCGTGTGGCTACGCTGTCAGACTCAGACTCCAACACAAACTACACGGAAGCACCAAAGTTATATCTAGTTGAGCCCGT
>CAKALG010043202.1:0-15409 GCA_916700815.1 Helicolenus hilgendorfi
CGTAGCTTTGCTCTCCAGGACCGGAGTCTCTGCTGTACTCTGCTCCTCTGCTCCTCTGCCTGCCTTCACTCACACACTGCGCTCGTTCTCGCTCTTTCGTTCCACTCTCACATGCATGCTGCTCACTCCACACTGCAGAAGAGTTAGTTTAGCTCTGAGAATATCTAGTGAATGTTCTACACGCTGTAGAACAAAAGCAGGCACTCATACATTCATAAGTAATATTAGGCGCAATATCTCTTATTTAAGGATAATGTTGTTTCACACCACAATGACAGCAGACATCTCATCTCTTATTCATGATCCGTGATAGTCCCGTCTCTCTCTCTCGAAAATGATCTTTCACTCCTACTTAGCTTCACGCCGTTAAGCGTGCAGACCTGCACCTCTTTGAAATTCCAGCATCACTTGCAGAACTGAGAGCTTTATTAGTCAAAATGATGAGTTTCTGCATTCATCCAAAAGCCTTAATGCAAAAGAATAAGCAATAAAAACAAAACAAATGATGTGATTATTTGAAGTCCATGCGCAGTGGTGATAAAGTGTTTAGGTATGAGATGACTGAGTGTGGCGTTGTGGTGCATGTTGCATCGTGAGTCATTCTCCCTCCTGCCTCTCTCGCCTTTCCTCACCTCCCTCCATCCCTCCCTCCATCTTGTCCTCACTCCCCCACGCTGGGAATTATGCAACACTCTGCAGGGCTGTCAGGAGAGGAATGAAGTGTGTGTTTGATGGGGGGGAGATGGATGGAGAAAGAAAGACAGATTAGAGTATATATGAGAGCAAAAGAGAGAAAGACAGGGAGAGACTTATCCTCGTTTATAAACCTCTCCCTCCGTCCTCCTTTATTCATCACTCCCATCCACTCTCACACATCCTCCGTTCTTTCACTCCTTCTCCTATCAAGGTCGATGACAAGGACGGTCCAGCCACAGTTGCCGGTCTGTGATTGGCTGTCGCAGCAGAGTATAGGGCCTTAAAGAGACAGCAGGATGGTAGAGCACCAGCTGGGCGAGGCGTGACTGTGTTTGACAACTCCTGCCTCACACTCACGGAGTTTCCCAAAACCCCAGCCCCACCCTCTCTCTCCTGAAATATTTATCGTGAGCAGTTAAAATAGTGTTTAGAGTTGGCAGTGGGTGCTGTTTTTGATCTGTTGGGGCTCCTAAAGGGAGAGCAAGGTCAGAGTGACGTCCTGCCCCTCAGTAGTTACTGATCACTTGTATTTATAGACACACTTTAACATACAACTCTGTAGTCCCACATTGTCTCACACAAGTGGAATCATGGTCCTTAAATGTGTAGGCTGGAAGTAGTAGTAAAGTGAATTCGAAATTACACCCGACACTCTGGAGATTTGTATTTGGTTTTCAAACTGTTTCGGAGTTAAAGAGGAACATAAAGGAGGGAAAAACACAGTTCTATTAACATGCACATTATACCTGACGGCTATTATGAAGACTAATGGTCATTTTATTATGCAGAACAAACACATGAGAACTTGTTGTAAAGCAAGATTATCACAACAACATAAAATGCTAAAACCTCCTCTGTAGTTTTGTTTAGTTTTTTAGTTTTTTTGGTCTCCCCCGTGTCCTCCGACCGCGGCCACACTGTTTAACAGACGGGCTTCACTAGATACAACCAAGAGGTTTTGGTGCTTCACTGTAGTTTGTGTTGGAGTCTGAGTCTAAACAGCGTAGCCACACGCGAGTGCGCATGGGACACCGACACTCAATGATTTATACGTGTAAGAAGTTACAAACAGTCCCTTTAAATTCTCCCAAATTTTGGATTATGACCAAAAACCTGCAAAACTAATAACATTCCCAAAAGCCTCAGCTATACTTTGTGTTTAGCGCTAATTAGCAAATGTTAGCATGCATCTCTTCAGGATGATAATAAAGTTGAAGTTAAGAATTTTAATATACTTTATCACTCCATTATACTTGTGGTGTGATTTGTGTGAATGCTGTTCAGCAGCAATTTTCTTCTTCTTCTTCTTCTTCTTCTTCTTCTTCTTCTTCTTCTTCTTCTTCTTCTTCTTCCATACATGTTTGGACATTAACTACTTCTGCATACTTTCAGCTACAGAAACCATTAAACTATTTAAAGGTTCATTCCGCCCAAGTACTACTTTGTCTAACGAGTTAATTCATTTCAACTTCCACCTTTGACAGTTTAACAGTTTAGCTTCCAGCTGTTCAGGCAATGTATTTCAGCTCTTAGCTTTCTTTGGGTAATGCATTTCAGCTTTCAACATTGCTAGTTTTTCAGGAGTGCATTGCAATAGATAGTAAAAAGCTAGTAGCTTTCAGCATTCACACGCATTTTCTGCAGGAAATGGATTTTGTAGTTGGATCTGATTTCATACACTGACGGTGTGTTCCAATCCACGTACTTCCGTACTTACACTTACTATTTTGAGTGCATTAGTATGGCAAAATGCAGTGCACGTGAAGTACCCGGATGTTGTACTCTAAACGGTCAAATCGTTGAGTGTGGAACGCTGGACACTTTTCACACTCAATGGCTACTGTACGTAGCCATTTTGGCTACGTAGCGGAAGGGGCAGGACCACGACCACTATTCAAACGTGTGAAAATGGCGGCAGATGATGCAGGAGCTTTTGCAACGCTGAATAATGTACCTTATAGATGTCTATGGGCAATGCAGACAACAGAATAAAACAATACAATACGTAAACATACCGGTGCATTTTCAGCCAACAGGAGGACACATCGGAGGCGTAGGCGACGACGTTGGAAACATAATTTCCACTTTGTTTTCATTTTTTTTGTATTCTTGTTCAACAAAGCAGGCAGATATTTTTGCGGGTAGTGGACGGGTAAAACCTGAAGGAAGAAGCAGTGCAACGGAAAGGCTGTTGTGGCTGCGTATGGATCTTCCACCGCTACTGAGGCTCCTGACGGTGTATTAAATGAATAAAGTGTAAAATAGCCAATATGTCTTGTTTGTTCCTTGTTACTGATAGAGAGTTCAATCATCCAATCCACCAAACAACTCAAAACAAGAGTCAACACCAACAGGAGAATACACTGTTTACCATTAGCACAGCATTTTGGAACATTTTTCTTGGGCGCTCCCCACATAATCAGCTGTGCTGCTCATCCCACAAATACATGATCCTTACAAGTTGGACATCATTGTGAAGGTAAATAAACAGGCTTTCCAATGATGTAAAATACAATGACCATTAGTATTGTAACAACAGAGAAATAATCCACCAAACACAAATTTCCAAACTTTTTTTTCCAAGTTTATTTGCATGCTATTTACATTTTTACAAAAGGTGGCTCCATTCTCCATCATCTGTTCTTTTTTTTAACCCCACTTTGAGTCACAATTTCAAACTCTTAAATTGTTTAGATTATTCAGTGTAAAGACAAATGTATTATTCTTCAAAATGATGTTCAGTGTACATTTTTCAAGTTATCTGCAGTTGTGTTGAAGAGCTTGTTTAAAGGGGAGCACCACCTGAGAATTCCAATATGTTATTTCCCTGGCCTAATAAAGTTCAATCAATATTTGTGAACATGAGCTCCTCTCTCTCAAAACCAGAAATCAGAGAAGTAAATCTCAAACTGGTGATGTCATATTGAATAAAGTCTGGTGCTACTCTATAGACAATGAATGGGAGACCCACAGAATGTTTTTCTTTTTTATACCCGATGAGCTTAATTCTATTGTAGTGTTCTCAGTTGTGGAACAGAATATTTACCCATATACTCAGAACATTCCCCTGTCATCTCGAACATCTTTCCCAATTCATTGTCTATGGAGCTGTGCCATACTTTATACCCTATGAGGGGTCAGCAATCTTTACTATCAAAAGAGCCATTTTAGGCAAAAAAGAAAAAAAAAATCTGTCTGGAGCCGCAAAACATTTGAGCATTGTGATGAAGGTAACACAGTTTATAGTCTAAGTATATGCAGTAGTAAAGAAGTCTAATGCAGTGATGGTCAAAGTGCAAATGTACAACGGAGTATTAGGCCCACATTGAGGGAAAAAAAATCTGAGAATAATATTACGAGAATAAAGTCATAACTTTACGAGAAACAAATTTATAATATTGTGAGAATAATGTCAGAACTTTATGAGAAAAAAGAAAATAACACGTAAAATTACTACTTTATAATATTATGACTTTATTCTCGTAATATTCTGACTTTATTCTCGAAATTTCAGATTTATTTTTTTCCTCAATGTGGTCCTAATACTCCGTCGTACTGTCGTACCATAGACCTACAACAATGATAAATAAAAATGAAAATGTAAACAAAGAACAGTTATTCGTTTCCATGTTTATAAATCCACAGGGAGCCACTGGAGAGGAGCTAAAGAAACGCATGTGGCTCCGGAGCCGCAGGTTGCTGACCCCTGCCCTATGACATCAAGTTTGAGGTTTAGCTCTCTAGCTTTTGAATTTGGGAAGGGTTGTTCATGTTTACTGATATTTTGGACTGTCCACCAGAGGAATAACATGTATGAATTTTCAAAATAAGTGTAGTTCCCCTTTTAAGTGTTTTGCTTTTCTCTTAGTGACTGACTTCTTATAGTACAATTAAACTAAGCTTACTGACTGGTGATCCAACACAAGTGCCATTAGACCTATAAGTACGACATTCACACTGTGGCATTTACAGAGTCTGTGAGCTAAAGGTTAGGGCATGTGACCTGAATCCCCAGACATACTGGGAAAGTCTTGGCAAGGGAAATGAGCGAGTAACACCCTCCACTGCATCAGTGAATACCACAGAGATCCCCTGAGCAAGGCACTTAACCCCACAGCTGCCCCAGTAGAGCTGCTCAGAGGGCTTTGGGTGTATTTGGAAGTCCCTCCCCCCAGATCTGAATGCTTATAGCTGGACGCCAAAACAGCTACATATGCTGAGAATGAGCCCCCTAAATGTAAAATCATATTGATAACGAATAGTGATATCAGAATTTGTAATAAGAAAATAGGAAATATTAGTTGTCCCCAAAGGATGAATCCTAATGACTTTGGCGATCCCCTAATTTTTGCTCTAGCGCCGCCAGCAGGTCAAGTCAAGTCAATTTCATTTATAAAGCCCCAAATCACAGATTTGCCTCAAAGGTCAAAGTCCAGCCATCCCTGTGAAATATTTCAACATCTACTAGATGGATTGGCACAAAATTCTGTGCAGACATTTATTGTTCCTAGATGAAGAATCCTGCTAGGTGGTGATACCCTACATTGTAGCACTACATTGTAGTGTACTTCAGGAAGTACGTGGATTGGAACACACTCCAAAGCTACAGTCTCCCCTGTGTCCTCCAACCGCGGCCAACACTGTTCAACAGACGGGCTTCACTAGTTAGAACTCTGCGGTTTTCGTGCTTCCGTGTAGTTTCTGTTGGAGTCTCGTCTGAACAGTGTAACCACACACGAGCGTGCATGCACATATGCGAGCGCGCATGGGACACCGACCGGGGTGATTTATACGTGTAAGAAGTTACAAACAGTCCCTTTAAAATTGAGCCCACTACGACCTCTGAAAGATCGATTGCGATCATGAGTTGAAGAAATGAGTGGTGTTAAAACGATTTTGCGTTAACGTGTAATTATCGCGTTAACTTTGACAGCCTTAGTTTATACATATTGTAACAATATGCAATCCAGTAAAGGACAAATCTGAAGTCTATATACCGACCGATCAGACTGTGATTCCACATTGAGTTTAATGCGTTTCCCATCACGTCTTTGCCTCTGATACGATACATTCTCCGTGTATGATTTTTCTGAGCGAAATTGTGGTTATTGATGAAAAGTTCCCCTGACTCATCCCACAAAATCACACTGGAATAAAAGCAGTTACAATAATAGAATTTTTGTTGGAAAATTGCTGATTTCCTTCACCAACACTGTGTATGAAAGGCTTTAGATGCAATCTGTCCTCATCACCTCCATTGTTCACACTATCCTTTTTAAAGTTACAGATAGTTTGATGAGACAGCGGTTGTCTCCTGCTGTGTGACAGACAGCTCTGCCAAGAAATCAATCCTCAGATAGTCTGTGATCATAAATGAAATACAGCTCCCATTTGTCTCCCATAGGAACAGTGACAAAGCATCATCCATTCGTCTGATCCATTCTGTGGCAGATAATTCAACCATAATCAGAAGCATCCGAGAAGTTTTCCCAAAAAGACAAAATTACATGACTCCTTTCATTTTATACATCTTTTTTCCCTCTGGGTCTGCTTTCGTCTCCCTCCACCCATTCATCCTGTTTACAATTTCCTCAATTTTGTTTTGTGTCAGCTGGATGATTAGGGAGCCACGGTTACCTGACAACTGTTGCTATGGTGACCAGGTCTCTGAAATGTTTTTGTTCTGTTCTTTGCGCTCTCCCCTGTATCTCTGCTTTCCGCTCCAACCTTAAAATACACTCTTTGTTGTTTAACCTTTACGGAGAGATGTACTGAGCATTTCAGCTGTTCTTTCTTTTTCAACAGCAGCCTGCTCAGACTCTGCCGCACACACCTGGGAGCTGCCAAAAACAACCGACTGAGGAAGAGGAAGAGAGAAAAAAGACTAAGAGAAGGTGTAAAGGTGGATGGTGGTGTGCAATACTCAGTATTTGGTCTTTTTATGAGGACAAATACAGTGTAATGTGTTTTCAAATGGTAATTTGAAGAAGGAAGCGTAACACTTCTTCGCTGAGGTCGTCCTGTTGTTGCTGTTAAAGGTCCCATATCGTGCTCATTTTCAGGTTCATTCTTCTATTTTGTGTTTCTAATAGAACATGTTTACATTCTGTAATGTTAAAAAAAAACTTTTATTTTCCTTGTACTGTCTGCTTGAATATACCCGTATTTACCCTCTGTCTGAAACGCTCCGTTTTAGCGCATTTCAACAGAATTGCTTTGCTAGGCAATAGTTTGGGTCAATGTTTACTTCCTGTCAGCTGATGTCATTCACATACACTGCAACAGGAAATAAACTGGGACACATTTAGAATGTTTACGTTTAAAATTGTGTAATGGTCAAAATATTGTATATTTGTGACATCACAAATGGACAGAAATCCTAACGGCTTGTTTCAAACGCACAATTTCTGAGAACGGAATGTGTGTATTTCTACGTATATTGAGCGTTTTGATAGTTTAACAATACTTATATAGCACTTAAAGTTGCCTTATAATATAAGCACTCACTTTTTACAATATGGGACCTTTAATGTGTTACAAATATAGGGAATGGTAATCGCGGAGCATTCTGGGGCACGCTGCCATGTTTGGAGGGTAGCATATAGAGCTATGGTATTTGGTATTATCTGCCACCAGTCTATTCATCTATCATCGGTCAATCATTCATCATCAGAGATGCATAAAGTACGTGTGAAAGACAAATACCCATATAAAGAGAAGCTGACAGAGACAAAGGGGCGATATATTACAAAATTGAAGTTAGTTTATGCTATCGATCCTTATGAATTAGGAGGATTAGGAGCTTGTCCTCATTACAGTCACTGATGTGTTTTGGCATTAGTGAACACCTGACAGCAGCTCAAAACATGTAAATCTTGGGAGCCCGATGTCCAATTTACAAACGGATATATGACATTAAAGGTCCCATATTGTAAAAAATGACATTTTCATGTCTTTTATATTATAAAGCAGGTTTAACTGCTATATAAATACTGTTAAACTATCAAAACACTCAATATACGGAGAAAAACACACAGCCCGTATTCAGAAAGTACCCGTTAGGATTTCTGTCCATTTATGATGTCACAAATATACAATATTTAGACCATTTTATGGTTTTAAACGTAAACATTCTAAATGTGTCCCAGTTTATTTCCTGTTGTAGTGAATGTGAAACTGTTGCCTAGCAATGCAATTTCGTTGCAATTCCATTGGAATGCGCTAAAACGGAGCGTTTCAGACAGAGGGTAAATATAGATAGGCTATAGTCAGCCAGACAGTATGAGGAAAATAAAGTTTTTTTTTTTTACATTACAGCATGTAAACATGTTCTAGTAGAAACACAAAATACAAGTATGAACCTGAAAATGAGCATGACATGGGACCTTTAAGATCTACAAGTCAAATGCCAACAACACAATCATCAAAGATAAGCTAGCTAATGTTATGGTAACGGAGTACTAACAAAACGTTGGCTAATACGGCATATTCCATCTACCTGTATCTTGCAAAATGAAACCCATAACCTTAGCCTACCTTTGTGTCTGACTGTATACTATATATTCTATAAATCGTCTTTTGAATCTTATCCACTGTGCAGTGTTCTGTGTTATCTTTTGACTGTAAACAGCCAGCGGATGGCAGTCTCACACTGACGTCACATTCCCATTCCTTATTGTTGCATGAAAGAAACCAACCTGCCTCATGTAGTCTTTTTATGCCTGCCTTCAGTTTAGAAATACAGAATTGTAATTACAAGACAGAATGATCCAACAGTGCCGGAGTTACTGTCCAGAGAGTCAAGATATACAATCCCCCGCAATTCTTTCTAAGTTAGCAGCATGTCACTAAACGTCTAGAGCCACGCTAGCAGCTCTGTGAGTAAAGAAAACCAAGCTGTTATATAGAAATTAAATAAACCAAAGGTTAATGAAATTTTATTTTCATCTAATGAATGATTATCTCTCTCTCTCTGAACACAGCCAAGATATTTCTTCATGCTATGATCCTTTCCCTTATGTCTTATTGCATTACATGTTGGGGCAGGCCGGGGAAACCGCTATAAGACCTCTTGAGTCCTTATACAAACAAACTCTAAAAACTCTGGACAAAAAAAACAACTGCATTTTCATCACTGTACAATAAGAAATATAATTTACTGAGCTTTGAGAATTTTAGATTATTTTCAAATTTGTGCTTTGTTTATAAAATTCATAATGGTTTGGCCCCTCCTCCACTGGGTGATTTTGTGCATTCTCCTTCAGTAGATTCTGTTAGATCCTTTAGGGTGTTTTCACATTAGGTACGAAGGATCGGTACCGTGCCCGAGTACGATTGCCCCCCCCCTCTCTGCTCAGCTTTCACATTAGTAAAGTTGTTCCGTACCCGAGTACACTACGTCATCATCCACGTGTATTTGTTTATGTTGAGATCAGCTGTTCTAGTGGCAGAGCATCGTAAAACACTTCATTCAAACTGGACAGAAACTAAATAAAACTCACCAACACGTCGTCATTAGTCTTTCCAACAATCACCAACTCTGGTTTGGTCTAATTAAACCCACCCCGTCTGCTTCTCTCTGCCCGCTGAGCAGCTCAGCGTCTCTCGTTCTTCACAGACAGACCATTAAACCAGCTAAATAAAATAACTAACATCACTCAACCCCATCGCCTGTTGTCTATATTTTAAGGAACCTCTTGCCGGCCTTCCTGCTGTATCATCCACGGCCGTGCAGTTTAGAGGATGAGGTCGGCGCATGCTCCGCGTAGATACAGACATACTGTAGATATGAAACTGTTTTATATGTATACAGATTTCGGAGGAGACCGGCGGCGTTGGAAACAGCCTGACCTTTCACAGCTACTCGCTGACTGACGTTACTCGCGGTAAATAGTGGTCCACTTCCGTGTTTTGGTACGGTTGGCTTTCACACCTGATGCGAATCGTACCCGAGTCCACATGATCCGTACTCCATACCACCTTTTCAAGTGGACTCGGGTACGGAGCGGAGCGTTCACACTAATCAATCCAACTGGACTTTGGAGACAAGTGGACTCTGATCCGGGCCCGGGTCCCTGATGTGAAAGCACCCTTAGATTATTTTAAAATTTGTGCCTCGTTTATAAAATTCATAATGGTTTGGCCCCTCCTCCTCTGCGTGATCTCGCTCAGTTGATTCTATTAGATCTTTAAGAAGGTCTTCTATGCTAGATTGTACTGTACCATTTCACCGCACTGCAATCAGCTTTTTCTGTAAAGGCCACAAATCAGTGGAACATCCTGCCTGACGACGTGAGGAGCTGCAGCACTTTCAAAACCAACTTAAAATATCTGTTGAAAGCTGCTCAGCTCTGTACTCACTGATCTTTACTTCATGGTCTTCATGACTTGCTTTTACTTGACAAGCATACTTTGTGATGTGCTATTGTGTGTAGCTGTGTATTGTGCGTCTTGTATGTTCTTTCTTGTATGACTGTAGAATGTTTCTTTGTTTTGACCTGCCAAGGGACTACAGATGTGAATTAGCTTGAAGCTATAATCTGGTATGGTGCATCAAATGGTCACATTTGTGTTTTAAACTGTACATGGTCCCTTTTAAATAAAAAAATAAAACAAATAAGGCTAGATGAAAAGTCAAGAACACCAAATTTCACGAATGTCTGCATCAAATTTCCCGGTAATCTACCATCCAACAGCTGTGGACAGGAGGCCTATTTCAGTCTCTGCTACGTCAATCATGGTGCCTAAAGAAAAAGTCAGAGGATCTCCACATTCAAAATGTCATGGCATCCATTAACAGTTGTTGAGATATTTCAGGGTGGAACAAAGTGATGGATCGACCGACATCGCCATCCCTAGAACCACACTGCTAGTGTGGCTAAATGTTGGATATGCACAGATGCCTATCCCTTATGGAGAACTGCTAATAGTTTGATAAAACACAATTCAGTACAGAATGTGCCTCCCCTCTTATTTATTATGTCACAATAGCAAAATGCAATAGCACAAAAAAGGTTGCAAATTAAACATCAAAAGCAAATAAAGCAGTTTTCCATACATAGTGTTGACCTGAGGGGGAACCAGAGGGTGGGCGCTATGGTTTGCGCTACTACACTGTGGGACTGGATGGCATTATCAGCAGTAACCGCCGTATGAGCGCAGTGCAGAGCGGTGGTGATTAGCTAGCCAGTGGGACACACACACTGGGACTCACATGCACTTCCACAACTGGTTATAACGTACTGTAATTTCGTCACCAATAATGTTGTAATGGCAATGTTAAATAATTAGGGCCGTCAAAGTTAACGTGATAACGCGTCAATGCAAAGTCATTTTAGCGCCACTGATTTCTCTAACGCAATAACGCAACTTGCAATTTTTAGGTTGTAGCGGGCTTAGTTTTAAAGAAACTGGCATCATATGAAACTAGAAAACCTGATGAATCCATCGTTACCAACCATGTCATTCTAGCGAAGGAGGTTATATAACATTCCAAACTTACGCTACATTTTGCTGAGGTAAAACTGTCATGGCCATCTTCAAAGGGGTCCCTTAACCTCTGACCTCCAGATCAGTGAATGTAAATGGGTTCTATGGGTACCCACGACCCTTTACAGACATGCCCACTTTATGATCATCACATGCAGTTTGGGGCAAGTCATAGTCAAGTCAGCACACTGACACACTGACAGCTGTTGTTGTCTGTTGGGCTGCAGTTTGATATGTTATGATTGGAGCATATTGTTTTATGCTAAATGCAGTACCTGTGAGGGTTTCTGGATCAATATCTGTCATTGTTTTGTGTTGTTAACTGATTTCCAATAATAAATATATACATACATTTCCATAAAGCAAGTATATTTGCTCACTCCCAAGACTATTAAATACTTGACAAATCTTGATTGACAGCCCTAAAAATAACTCTAAAAAGCTATCTTTTGGCAACTGGCAACATAAAGATGAGTTGACATGTTGTATTGGAACATGTTATTACTGATGTCATGGAAAGGTAGAAGGGGCTTCTCCCAATTGTTTTTTCTTTGTGTTTATTTCCAATTGTTACTTACACAGATATGATGTCTCTTGTTCTTGCTGCCTGGTTGGCTTTACTCAATGCCAATACACAAATGGTCCATGTGGCTGCTACATTACACTTCCCATCTACCTTTCCCCCATTGTCACGTCTCTCCAACATTACTTTATGGAGCAGGATGTGTGAGTATTGACACTCATTTATTTTATCCTGCTCAGGTTTAGAATTTGCTAGAAAAAAAAACCCCACTTGATTGATGGTGCACACTGGATGACAAAGCAGTGCAGGAACTAGGCCACACTTCAATTATGATAGAGGGGAGTATTGATCCCAACTGAACACGGTGGCTGCCTCTAAGCAGAGGTACAGTCATTCACTCATGCACACAGTCTCATGGGCATTCACAGACAAACATTTGCATAGCAACACACACATGTCAACCAAACATTTACACACTTGATCACTGTCTCATTTACTCATGAGTTATGCAGTGTGCTTTCCCCTTCGTACATTTACTCACTGTTAGCGGTTGATTCACCTCAGGCGGTGGGATGGGCGCATGTGTGTGTGTGTGTGTGCATATGGCAGCTGCACAATATTCATAGCCTCCTGCTCTATTTGAAGGCTCTAATAACAGCAGTATAATTGTCTAATCTTACACAGCAGGTGGTGCATACAGAAATAAAGCATGTGAAGCCTCAGCTTTGCACTGACCGACCATGAACATCACATTGTTTCCATGTGATTTCTGTTTTCTGTTTCTGCTGCTTTTACTGTGTGCCTTGGCCGGGGTTGTCATTCCCCATTAGCACTGTGTAAGCCATCTTTATTCCAGTGTGATGCCAATAAAAGAAGGGGCTTAGGCCTTATTTCTTTTCAGTAAATTCTCTTTTCTTTTGAGCATCACTCTTTCTATTCCTCCTTTCTTTTCCATGTTTTGTCTGTGATTATTTTGCTGTTCTCTAATCCTCTTCAGCCCTGCTCTTCTCTCTTTTCCCACACTTGTCAGCATGATCTTAAAACAACCCCATGTCTGTGTTCTGCACAGCTGCTCACATCTGTTCGACAAATACCGCCATAGTAATGCAGGTTATATCCTGCGTTTGGAGAATAGCCCGGATCCGCCAATCTTTTCCCCCGATGCCATTGATGCGATGCAGATGTGCACTTTGTTCATGCTTTAGTCTTTTTTTTCTAGTACAGCAACAGAAAAGCTGCAGTGGGAACAGCTGCTGCCAACTGAACAGAAATCCTGGAAGAAGATGCTTAATTTAATCTGATTGAAGAATTATGACTGCCATAATTCTTATGTGATAACAAGTTTAATTGTACAGCTTCATATGAAATATGACACATCTATAGGCTAAGATAAAGTAACTTTTACAACCTGAAAATTGGTATAATGAGAGCTTCCAAGCATATGTCAGTTATATCTGCCTCATATGTAGCATATACATTAGAGCTGTCAATTGATTGAAATATTTAATTAATTAATAATAATAATTAATAATAGCATGAGTCTCCATAGTTAATACCAATTCATTAATAAATAAATTTCAATTTATTAAGTATCAACATGGGAGTGGGCAAATATGCTGCTTTATGCAAATGTATGTATATATTTATTATTGTAAATCTATTAACAACACAAAACAATGACAGATATTGTCCAGAAACCCTCACAGGTACTGCATTTAGCATAAAACAATCTGCTCCAATCATAACATGTCAAACTGCAGCCCAACAGGCAACAACAGCTGTCAGTGTGTCAGTGTGCTGACTAGACTATGACTTGCCCCAAACTGCATGTGATGATCATAAAGTGGGCATGTCTGTAAAGGGGAGACTCGTGGGTACCCAGAGAACCCATTCACATATCTGGAGGTCGGAGGTCAAAGGACCCCTTTGAAGATGGACATCACCGTTTTTCCTCGCCAAAATTGAACGTAAATTTGCTGTGTCATTTGGCCTCCTCCATGGTTGGCAGCAATGGACTCCTTAGGTTTTCTAGTTTCATATGATGCCAGTATCTTCAGTCTTTAAGCTTTTAAACTGAGCTCGCTACAACCTCAAAATCGCAAAGTTCGTTAAAGAATTTAGTGGAGGTGAAACGAATTTGTTTTTATTATCGCTGGATTACGAACTGAGTAAAGCAGGCAACTGATCTGCGGCCCCAAGCCCAATGGGCCCCAAAAGCACCAGGTTCACTGTCACACTGTTTTTTAGTCATTTGAGTACAGTATCAAATAAGGCAGGTCCTGCTTCCTTTGATATTTTTTAGGGTGTTTTGAGGAGAAAATGTAGTTTTAAGAGCTTTATTTTAGTTTAGAGCCTACTATGTTTGCATGATGTGTTTAATCAAATGATCACAAACTAGTATACGCAGCCTATTATTCCAGCATAGGAGTATTGGTGGGAGTTCAGTAGAGGCCCAGTAGTATTCTATTAATTAATCCGGCCATATTTATGCCTTGAACCAGTCATTGTCAAAGTGGGGTCCGTGGCAATCTCTCAGGGGGTCCATGAAATTATTTTCTATAAATTCTAAAATTGTGCACTATTATTGAAAAGTGCAAATCAACAGATGGACCATTTGCGCCAATAAAACAAGCATATTGTGTCCACTACTCATTATAGGAACGAACACATCAATAAGTTCATTATTTTTAAGTTGAAGCACGAACTGAAAGTCAGATTTAGACTGGTACGTTTAAATGTCTGCATTTATTAGGACGATGCCAGTCTTGCTACTGTTCATTTTCTTTTTTGTTTTTAAGTTAAATGATGTGAAATGGAGGCTTTGAATGCTGTCAAGTTCAGTCCAAATGCAATTTGAATAAAATCACCCTGTTTAAAGGTATATAAGAGGTATTAACATTCAATAACATTGCAAATGTCCCCGCTGTGGGACTGATAAAGGATTATCTCATCTTGTCTTAACATGATTGAGATTGAAATGTGTTTCTGTTTATCACTATGAAACAGGCCTTAAGTATTTAGGTTGAAGAATTTTAGAATGCAAATAGTTCCAATGGCATCTACGAGTACAAATGGTAGTTAGCACACTGTAAGCATAAAGTATGAGAAGCCCTTTTGTTACTCAGCCAATGTTGGCGGGTCTGGTGGACCCACCCCATTATTGGGTTTTTAAATCAATACAGCCATGACAATTTATGTAAAAATACTTAACAGATGTTTACTTTATCCCAACTGCAAGCAATATAGACAGCATAGATGGTTAATATTGCCATTTACCTCTGTATGATAATATTTATGAACAAAAGTGCTATTTGTTTTTTGTGATAAAATGTAATAAAAATCAATTATAATGAAGATATGGGTGGAAAAAAACATTTATCTTGAACAAATATAAATGAAACAAGGTTTTTATTGATGTTTATTTCTTTGTACTTAAAGGGACTATTTGTAACTTTCAGAAATGCTTCTTAACAGCGACACCTGTGGCCGTGAAATCAACGAAAGTCAGCGTCGGGCTCGCGCTTGCTCGCTCTAAATATACCTGAACGAGCATCGCTCAAAACAGTGAGGCGACACACGTCAGCTAAAAGCACAATATCACTCTATATTTCAGCTGCTTGGCAGTAATGTTAGCTGACCAGACGAAGGTCTCTCCATGAACATGATTTAGATCTGATCCTAGTGTTGGCTTTTCCTGCCTCA
>CAKALG010043203.1:0-19922 GCA_916700815.1 Helicolenus hilgendorfi
ATATCTGGGCGGCGGGCGTGATCACCTACATCCTGCTGTGTGGATTCCCTCCGTTCAGAAGGTCGGTGTTTAACCTGGTGTTATATTAAACGTGTGGTTGTTTCGGTCCTAATGTTTCCCTCCTCTTCCTCTTCCTCTTCCTCAGTGAGAATAACGTCCAGGAGGAGTTGTTTGATCAGATCCTCAGAGGGAAGCTGGAGTTTCCGTCTCCGGACTGGGACGCCATCAGCCTCCCGGCAAAGGTACCGCTCACTCGTACTGGGTGGAGCGCTCACACGCTGGGAATAAACCCCATGTACTCCAACATCCACTCCTTCATTACCGTTTACATACTGGTTTCTGTTAGGGGTCATACCTCCCTCTCTGTTATCTATTTTATATTGCTGTGAAAACATCTCCTTCAAACAAAAACGGATTTTTTCAAGTTTCTCGCCAAAAACTACATTTTGCAAGATTACATTTGGACCTAGGGTTGTCAACGTTAACGCAGATTTGTTTTAAAGCCACCAAGTTCTTTATCGCATTAATGCAACTTGTAATTTTTTAGGTTGTAGCGGGCTCAGTTTTAGAGCTGGAGTGAAGATACTGGATATTCTGCTTCAAAACCATATATTTGTTGGCGTTTAGCCTTTCAAAAACAACATTTTTCACAAAACCACAAAGCGAGGCCATTCATCTGTATCAACAGGGCGGTCTAGCAGCAATCTAATAACACCATAAATAACATTTAGACTAGGGCTGTCGAAGTTAACGCACTAATAACGCGCTAATAACGCGCTAATAACGCGTTAATGCAAATTTGTTTTCACGCCGCTAATTTCTTTAATGCATTAACGCAGTCAATCTTCCGGAGGTTGTAGCAGGCTCAGTTCTAAAGTTAGAGTGAAGATACTGGTATCATATAAAACTAGAAAACCTGATGAATCCATCGGTACCAGCCATGTCAGACTAGCTTGTCATGAAAGAGGTTAAATAACGCTCCAAACCTGCGCTAAATTTTGTTGAGGAAAAACTGTCATGTCCATTTTCAAAGGGGTTCCTCGACATCTGACCTCCAGACACATTTTCTATCGTCCCCGCGATTCCGGGACGGCGTTAGTCTCGAGCCTTGACGGTACTTATGATACCTGCGGCACAGTAGAAAAAGCTAGTACTGCCACATATTTTCGAATTTTGTCATCGTCTTGGTACCAAAGTATTGGTTCTCATGACATCACTAATACTCAATTTCAGGTTGCAAAACTTTCTGTGGTTACACAACTTCATCGGACCACCAGGTGTAGAACACAAACTCAGAATTCAGACTGTTTACTGCAGCCTGCTAACAGTCACATGACCTTTTCCTCAGATGCTGATTAGTCAGATGCTGCAGGTGAACGTGGACACTCGTTTCACCGCCGAGGAGGTCCTGTTACACCCCTGGGTGACGGTAAGAGCACAAATACAGACTACAAGAGGGGAACTTAACTTAACTTGCCTTAAAGCAGACGTAACTATGTTCTATTGTTACTTCATTGAGTTCCTCAACAACAAGCACAATATATTACGAGTTAATGGCACGCTTATGTCAACTTTGGTTCTAAAAGTTGTTTTTTCTTGTTAGGATGAGGCTCCTGTAGACACAAACACTGTGATCAGCACTGAAGAACAGGCCGGTGGAGATGCACTGGAACCAGAGCAGGAATCTCCAAAACTGGAAACCAAACAAGTTCCCTCACCTCTGGTTTAAAACACGTCCCCCTTTCATCGACTGGAAACCAAACACAACACTGCTTGTTTGATCTACTGGAAACCCCAAAACGTTTCCACAACCTCTGGTCTAGACTCGTCCAGGATCCCGACAAGTTCCCCTTAAATCTGGTCCACAACTTTTGTCACCAATAAAAGCTAAATGAGTTTCATCACCTCCAGTGTAGAACGCGTCCTGTTTGATCTTTTCGAAACCAAACAAGGCCACCACCATCCGGTCTCGGACAGGACCTGTTTACACCTACTGGCAACCAAATGAGTTCTCTTAAATCGGAACCAAAACAACAACTAATATGGTCCAAAAAACGTCCCAGTTTCATCTACTGGAAACCAAACAAGTTCCCTGATTCTTGGTCTAGAACTCGTCCCCATTCATCTACTGAAAACAAGTTCCTTCAGATCTGGTCTAGAGTAGCTGGTCTAAAATGTGTTCCTTTTCATGTACTTAAAACCATACAAGTTCCCTCAAATATGGTCCAGAACACGCCCCCTTTCATCTACTGGAAACCAAACAAGTTCCCTCAAATATGGACCAGAACACGCCCCCCTTCCATGTACTGGAAACCAAACAAGTTCCCTCAAATATGGACCAGAACACGCCCCCTTTCATCTACTGGAAACCAAACAAGTTCCCCCAAATATGGTCCAGAATACGCCCCCTTTCATCTACTGGAAACCAAACAAGTTCCCTGAAATATGGTCCAGAACACGCCCCCCTTTCATCTACTGGAAATCAAACAAGTTCCCCCAAATATGGTCCAGAACACGCCCCCCTTCCATCCAATGGAAACCAAACAAGTTCCCTCAAATATGGACCAGAGCACGCCCCCTTTCATCTACTGGAAACCAAACAAGTTCCCCCAAATATGGTCCAGAACACGCCCCCTTTCATCTACTGGAAACCAAACAAGTTCCCTGAAATATGGTCCAGGGAACGCCCCCCTTCCATGTTCTGGAAACCAAACAAGTTCCCTAAAATATGGTCCAGAACACGCCCCCCTTTCATCTACTGGAAATCAAACAAGTTCCCCCAAATATGGTCCAGAACACGCCCCCTTCCATCCAATGGAAACCAAACAAGTTCCCTCAAATATGGTCCAGAACACGCCCCCTTTCATCTACTGGAAACCAAACAAGTTCCCCCAAATATGGTCCAGAATACGCCCACTTTCATCTACTGGAAACCAAACAAGTTCCCTCAAATATGGTCCAGAACACGCCCTCTTCCATCCAATGGAAACCAAACAAGTTCCCTCAAATATGGTCCAGAACACGCCCCCTTTCATCCACTGGAAACCGAACAAGTTCCCCCAAATATGGTCCAGAACATGTCCCTTCTACTCGACTCTAAATGAGTTTCCTTCTCATTGGTTTTTATAGATGTTTCATTTTATCTACTGGACACTGAACAGGATTCCTCGCCTCTGGTCTAGGACATATGCTGTTTGCTCCACTGGAAACAAAATTAAGTTCTCCCTTGTTATTTCCAGTTCATCTCCTGGAAACTGTCTTCGCCTCCGGCCTAGACCAGCATATAATCTATGAAGACTTTCACAAGTCCCGTCTCTGCTGCTGTACTGGAAAGTATTTACGTTGTTTTTGATGAGCTCCGTCGAGAGATTTAGTTTTGGCTGAATGAAGTCGCCTCACTGCTACTTGAAGGACACGCACCATATCAACGCAGGGACACCATGAAGGTGCTATTGGACACGTCCTGTTTCATCACCCGGAGTCTCACGGGACTGGACACCTTTCCTGAAAATGTCCCTTAACTCTGGAGAAAGGGGCCTCAAACCACTTTCATAAGGATATAAACATTGATTCAAACGTTCCTTCTGGTTTAGGGATTATTTCCTCTGCAGTCCCTGCCGCTTGGCGACCAGGATGTCTTCCATTTATTCTGGGAAAACGTCCCATTTATCCTGCCTTTACCCCTTAAAGCTCTCCTTCCGCTGACGTGAAGGACGTTTCTCATTTCTTCTACTTGGCGCCCACCAGCCCAAGGAGATATTTTGAGTACTGTGCCTGTTTACGCTGCTGATGAATTCCTCTTCCTATCCTAAATCTCAGCCCCTTTTCCTTCCATGGGTTCGGACCCCGGCACTCGTCATTGACCGTATAGACGGATGAGGCTCATTGTTTTTGTTTTTTATACAGATTTTTGCTGAAATGCACCTTTGGCTTTTGAAAAGGAGCAGATTGGTCTAAAAGGGTAGTTTGACATTTTGGGAATTTCCCAAAATCCCTCGTGTCTATACATAAAGCGTGGAGCTGATTAGCCTAGCTTAGCCTAAACACAGATACAAAATCCGCCTACCAGAACTTCTAAAGCTTGTTATGGTTCCTCCGAAACTACATTTTAACCAGATTATGCACCCATAAAAAACCCTAAAAACAATGAGCCTCGTCTACGTAGACTCAGTGTACTCCACTGAAGGCCACTTCCTATCACCCATCTCCCGTCCTTCACCGATTCCCCCAGCCTTCGTACTGTAACTCAAATTAACTGAGTGACTTCTAAACCTCACAATTTAAAAAAAACTAAAAAAACATCTCACCGACCTTTCAAAGGTTTCTACCTGCAGTATGACGGCGGTCCAAACCCCCGAGCTCGCTGCCTCTCCTCCCGCCCGCCCTGCAGTTAACGGAGGATAACGTATGTTGTAAATACTGTAAATATCACTCTTGTTTGTTGGTGTCTGTCCGTGTGAGTCAGTTGTGAAGTAGGGAAACAGTAGCAGTTATGAAAAAAAAAAAATACTACAATGAAAAGAAATAATCTCATCATAGACATGATGCGTCAGCACCGCGAAAAAACCTTGTTTTTCCCAAAAGAGACAGTTTTTTGAATTTAAAAAAAACAAATGATCCACATTGATACTGAAATATTTTAAAATGTAGTGTTACAAAGTACATTTACTCAAGTACTGTACTTGAGAACCTACCTTCATGACACTTTATACTACATTTAAGAGAGAAATATTGTACTTTTTACTCCATTACATTTATCTGCCGGCTTTAGCGACTTTTCAGATTACGATTAAATCTGGCAAACATGCCGAATAATTCATGATTTCAGCTTCTCAAATGTGACGATTCACTGCTTTTCTTTGCCTTAAATGACAGCGAACTGATGGATTTTGAGGTTCGGACTGTTGGTCGGACAAAACAAAAACATTTGAAGGCGTCACTTTGAGCTTTCCAAATAAAACAATCGATTAATCAAGAACATAACCAAAAACCAGAAGGGCAGCCCTTCGCCGGGGGCAAATGTAAATCTATCTCGCAATGTTAACGAAAGTGAAAAATAGTTTGTGTATCCGCCGTGTGATTAGGATCCAAAATTTGGCCAGTTTTATGAAAATCGAGTCAGTAGTTTTTCCATAATATTGCTGACAAACAAACCAAAAACATAAACTCCTTGGCTGACGTAATAATCAGTTGGATTAATTGCAGCCCGAAATTCTTAACGCTTTAAACATTAATGCGCGTAATAATAGTATCTGCATTGAGTACTTTTACTTTTAATACTTTAAGTTCATTTTCCTAATTGTACTTTTGCTAAAGTAACATTTTCAATGCTTCTACTTGTAATGGAGTATTTTAACAGCGTGGTATTAGTACTTTTACTGCAGTAAAGGATCTGAATAGAGTGCTCCAGGGATGATGTATTTTTGTAGGATAACCAGGATGTTAGCATCGCCAAAAAGTCAATGGGATTGTTCCATTGGGTTTTGGTTTATTGCAGAAAATAAGCTCATTTATGATACTTACACGTTTTGTTCAGCAAGATAATCTTCACAAATGTGAACGCAATCGGCAGAAGTAAAAAGTTAACGTTATATACAAACTACATAATAGTCGTATGAGCGGACGAGTCGGCGTGATGGCGTTAAGTCGTCTAATTTAGTTAGCAACCGCCTTTTTTTAAGATGAATAAACGCGTAAAAATTCAATTGTCGTAGAACAAACCGTTAAAATCTCTTCAACTTGTGTTAACCACAGATCTTACTTCTAACTAAATACCAATCGGCTTCCAGACGTGCTAAAATGCTAACTCATTTCCGGGCAGCACTCTATACTTCCTCCTCCTTACCATAGAAAACGTATTTTAGCTCCTTATTCCAATAAAAAACAATGAAAAACAAGGTTTCTGAGGGATGTTGACGAACTGTAATGAAAGAGTTCTTTACCGTAAAGTTCCCTAACAGATCTGGTAGCAAACGTTGCCTAGCAACAAAGAACTGGGCGGGGGTGGATCTCTTTCCTTATATGGTCACGTGTCTGTGAGATGTGACGTCATCTATCAATCATCAATCCATCCGCACATCCATCATGTCGTCTGTTGATGTTACTGGTTAAAAGAATCACTGAGTGTGTGTGTGTGTGTGTGTAAATAAGTGTGTGAGAGTATTTCCACAGTGTAATGTTTTAACTTAAAATCATGTGGAATGTGTGAAGTTCAGTATGTGTGTTTAGTGTGTCTGCATCAAAACAAAGGGGGTGGTCACTTTTTAAAAAAAAAAAACTTGAAAGTTATCTGGATAAATGTGTTGACCCTGATGCAGTGTTATGACCTTACCATGACCTTTGACCTTAGCACGACCTTTCCATGGCCTTGACCTTTTGGCTGGAGCCACTGATTAAGAGTTTGGGCGAGGATGTGCTGTTGGATAAACACGGGACTTCCACACTGGAATCCACTATTGGTGCCCCGTGTGAGGCAAAAAGTAAATGTTGACTTATTTTAACTTCGTACTTAAACGTACGTATTTTAACTCAAACCTGATCTTTTCCTAACCCTAACCAAGTTTTGAAGAAAGAGATATTCATCATATATACATATACATACATATTTGCCCAATAAATACTTGACAAATCTCCCTTTAAGGTACATTTTGAACAGATAAAAAAATGTGCGATTAACTATGGACAATCACTCGATTAAATATTGTAATTGACAGCCCTATTTTAAAGACACCAAAACACTGCACAGTGATTTGTAATACTCAGAAAGGAACGTTATCACAACAAATTTGACTTTTTGTTCCTAATGAAAACAAATTATGTGAAAGCAGAGGCATTAAATGGGTGTTAAGTTTTACAATTTCTTAGTTCATACGATATAGATTTTTAAAAAAGTCCCCAAAAGCCTCAGTTGTTGCAGAACTCAACTTAAAAATTGTGCAATTATTTCACATTTTTGGTTATGAAGATCAGTGTCAACGTCTTGAGGCAGCCGGTGTTAGTGTTAAAGATTAAAACAAACCAATTTTGTTGATATTGTCACGTATTTGCTTCGTGTAAATATTTCCGACAGTGTTAACAGTATCGATGATAAAAACCAGCACTAGTTATCGTCACACCAATGATTCAGTTCCTCACAACTGAATTAGCGTTAGCAGCTAAAGTCAAACTCCTTTAATCAGTGGCTCGGCCTTCGACCTGCTATGCCTGCTATGAACCCACTAGTCTTAATTCTTTTCTCTTCGCTTTATACCAAACCAAAAGGAGCCTTCTGTTGATGTTGTTAGCGGTGCAGCCACTCCTGGGTCAACTGGGTTTCTAAGACTTTTGTGTTACTTTCTCTGTCGTCTGACGCTAATGTAGTTTACTACAAGCAGTACAAACGTGTCTGAGAAGAAACGCAGTAAGGTAAAGAATCATATTGTTGGTTTTGTATGTTTTAACTCATTGGGTTCCGAAATGTTTTTGAACTGTTTGGACATTTGTTTCTGTTCATTTCTTGCAAAAACTTGGTTGAATGCATCACTAAAAGTCAATCACATATCATTTTTGTGATTGCAAGAAACAGGTTTGTTCCTTTTTCTTGCATTCAGAGGTATTCTAATATCCAAAAAATTACAAAAATTGGCTGCCAAAATGCATTTTACAAACCATAGAGTCAGAAAATCAATTGAACCCAACAGTCCAACTACTGAATGTCACTGAATGTCAACTCAACTTTAACAACTGAATTTTGACCATTGTCCATTGAAAGTTTAGAAATATTATTGCATAATTGTGATCACTGTAAACATTGTGCAATGTTCTGTCCAAATCAAGTCGATCTTTTCCTAAACCTAACTAAGTAGTTTTGGTTCCTAAACCTAAGAAAGCGGTTTCCTGTGAAGACGGAAGTTTATTTTGAAAAGACTGAATGCATGTCACTGAAACAGAAATTGACTCGTGTTTCTGGACATTCGTTTTGTGAGATATCATACAAACTGTTGTATGAGGAAACGTTGCTGTCGTTTATATAAACGCACTATATTATAAAATTGAATGTGTGTTCATAAAGGAACAAAAGTCTACTGAACAAGTCCGTCAAAAATACTTGAAACTGCGACTTCATTGGGTCTTGAATGCAGCTTTAATTCGCAGGCGGGTGGAGTTTAGTGATCATTTCAGAGACGATCCGTCTGGTTCCACTTTGAGCAAAGACTCAGAGTGATCAAGCGGGTTTCAGAGTGGTTTGACCCGGGGTGGCTGTAGTTTTTAGGCCCTTTGTGTGTGTGTTTATATCAAATGCAGAATGTCTATGTGTGATCATTTCACATCATGCCTCATTTTAGACAGGAAGTGATTTTTTAAAGTAAAGTGCAGTAGAGAAATTAGGATTTTTGAACCAAACTGGGCTGGTTTTCCTCAAACGAATCTCTGAGTCTGAGCTTGATTTATGTTCAGTCCAATAAGACAATCCAACTTCTTGAATGACTAGACTGAACCTTGAACACGGCGGCTAAAAAAAAGACTTTTGACATTTTCTGCTTAAAAACTTTCTCAAAGTTGTTCGTAGAAAGTTAAGCAAAGATGAGTATTTTAAAATCTAAAGTGAAGCTCAGCTGTTTGACATCTGTTTCTTACTGCGAGATGCTTTTAGGAAAACTAGTCCTGCGTTGAAGTGGAAGGAGACGTGAGAACTTTTGAGGACATGTTTTAATGCTAACAATGATCTGTAATGTGATGTGTGTTGATATGAAACATGGATGTTTGTTGGGATCAGGGTGCGGGCATTCGGAGAAAATAAAAACCCTGATTTGATTCGAGAAATGATGCGTTCAACTGTGAAAATAAAAAACTGATGCAGAGGCATCATGTTAACCTGCAGTGTCTTTGTTACTGTTGTCTTCCTGCCTTCATCTAAATCAGTCTGTTTCTATAACGTTTAGTTTATTACATTATGGTGAGTATGTAGAATAATAATGACTGTAGTGGAGTGATTGTGACATTTACAGCAGAAGAGGTGCAGCATAGTGTTCAGAAACTATTGGGTCAACGTTAAAGTTAAAAAAGCTTTTCCTTTGTGAATTATAGAGGGAAGTAACTAAATGTACATTTACTCAAACACCAGTTTAAGGTTGTGTAACTTCCAATATATCCAGTACATTTATACAAAGGCTGGAGTCACTTTGCAGATTCATATTTTCTTCCTTCCCTCTTCTTTTTCCTTATTTTATTTAATTTGCCCTTCCTACATTCTTCTTCTTTTTCTGTCCTTATTCAACTGATCTGAAAGCATAAAAACCTCTAAAAGTTCCCAACAATTTAACTGAACTTCCCCCATGAGGATGTTCACATTGGACACTTGAGTGCCTCTTACTGCAAACGTGTTCACTTTTACTGAAGTCAACTTTTGAATGCAGCATTTTTTTGACTGGTGATTGCATATTTTGTTTCCCACTGTGGTTATTTGTGCTTTCACTTCCAGCGAGTAAAGGATGTGACTACTGCAAACACTGCTGGTGACAAATTGGGGAAGTAGAGGAGGTTTAAAGATTATATAAACTGAAAACCTCCAATGTGAATAAACCTGTAAGGTTTATTTAGTCAAACCAACTAGAAACAAGTAAAAGGACGGCTGTGAATGCAGCCAAAGCTCAAACTGCTCCATTTCCTTGAATGAAACGAACACTGATAAACCCCACCGCCCCCTTCTCTCAGACAAACAAGAGTCCACCTCTGACTGCGTATTTCCTGGTTCCCTCCCCTTTCATAGATCTGCCAGTTTAAAGATGGGTGTGACCAAACTGAGCTGAGAGAGAGCTGACAAACCACTTTACTGCAGATCAGCAGGCAGTTGTGTAAGAAAAGAAGGTTTGGCTGTGACGAAGCTATTTGCTGTGGGGAAAGTGAAACTCTGGAGTCATTCAGTGTTGTTGAGAGGTGAAATGGCGCAGCAAGGAAACCAAGCAGACGAGGTGAAATTCTCTTGTTCCATATGTCTGGATCTACTGAAGGATCCGGTGACTATTCCCTGTGGACACAACTACTGCATGAGCTGTATTAAAACCCACTGGGATGGAGAAGATCAGAAGATAAACCACAGCTGTCCTCAGTGCCGACAGACTTTCTTCCCGAGGCCCGCCCTGGTGAAAAACACCATGTTGGCAGAGTTAGTGGAGGAAGTGAAGAAGACTGGACTCCAAGCTGCTCCAGCTGATCACTGCTATGCTGGACCTGAAGATGTGGCCTGTGATTTCTGCACTGGGAGGAAACTGAAGGCCTTCAAGTCCTGTCTGGTTTGTCTGGCTTCTTACTGTGAGCAACACCTCCAGCCTCACTATGAATCACCTGCTTTTAAAAAACACAAACTTGTCGACGCCTCCGTTAATCTCCGGGAGAACATCTGCTCCCGTCACGACGAGGTGATGAAGATTTTCTGCCGCACTGATCAGCAGTGTATCTGTTATCTCTGCTCTATGGATGAACATAAAGGCCACGACACCGTCTCAGCTGCAGCAGAAAGGACCGAGAAGCAGAAGGAGCTCGGTGAAAGTCGGCAAAAACTCCAGCAGAGAATCCAGGACCGAGAGAAAGACGTGAAGGTGCTTCAGGAAGAGACGAAGACCTTCAATCACTCTGCTGATAAAGCCGTGGAGGACAGTGAGAAGATCTTCACTGAGCTGATCCGTCTCATTGAGAAAAGAAGCTCTGATGTGAAGCAGAAGATCAGATCCCGGCAGAAAACTGAGGTGAGTCGAGTCAAAGAGCTCCAGGAGAAGCTGCAGCAGGAGATCGCCGAGCTGAAGAGGAAAGACGTCGAGCTGGAGCAGCTCTCACGTACAGAGGACCACACCAAGTTTCTCAGCAAGTACCCCTCACTGTCAAACCTTACTGGATCTACAGACTCACCGAGACCAAAAACCAATCACCTGCGGGACTATGAGGATGTGATGGCAGCTGTGACAGCAGTCAGAGATAAGATGCTGGCCATTCTTACCGAGACAAGGCCTTCAGTGGAGCCCACGACCAGAGCTGAGTTATTACGATATTCATGTCAAATCACGTTGGATCCAAACACAGTAATGACATCTCTGGTTTTATCAGAGGGGAACAGAAAAATAACATATGGTAATAACGCATCATGTTCTCCACATCCAGACAGATTCATGTTGATACCTCAGGTGTTGAGTAAAGACGGACTGACTGGACGTTGTTACTGGGAGGTGGAGATGAGCAGGAACGCTAGAGTAGCAATCGCTTATAGGAGTATTGCCAGAACAGGGGACCTTAATACATTTGTATTTGGATGCAATGAGAAGTCTTGGGTATTACATTGTGACAATAGTTATACTTTCAGACATGACAACCGCTCAATCAGCATCTCAGGCCCTAAATCCTCCAGAGTAGGAGTGTACCTGGATCACAGTGCAGGTATTCTGTCTTTCTACAGCGTCTCTGAAACCATGACCCTCCTCCAC
The DNA here is from genome assembly GCA_916700815.1 of Helicolenus hilgendorfi. Classification (NCBI taxonomy): domain Eukaryota; kingdom Metazoa; phylum Chordata; class Actinopteri; order Perciformes; family Sebastidae; genus Helicolenus; species Helicolenus hilgendorfi. Next base: position 11,454 of record CAKALG010043203.1, read on the forward strand.
AGAGTCCAGACCACATTCACTGAGCCGCTCTACGCTGGACTTTATCTTCGTGGTTCTGATGGAGACACTGTTGAGTTTTGTGAACTCAAGTAGTCATGAAAGAGGCAGAGGATACGTGGATATGAAATAAATGTGTTGTAACTTTTGCAGCACACGAATGCAGATGTTCTTCACTGGTGGTTTAGCTTTAGAGGGACCATTATAGTGATCTGTCCCTGGGTGGCCGTGGTTATTGGACATTATTATGTGTGTTTTATCAAATGCTTAATATCAGGGATGGGGGGAAATCGATATAGCATAGTATCGCGATATTTTGCATGGTAATCGTGTATCGATACACGGACATCAAGTATTGATCTTTTATTATATAAACTATTCTTCACAATCAGTCTGAGGAATTGATTAGTACCAACCATGTCAGCAGGAACGCTAAATAACGCTCCAAACGTTGTCCTAAAATTTTGCATGGCCATTTTCAAATAGGGTTCCTTGACCTCTGACCTTCAGATATGTGAATGACAACTCTGAGATGAACAGAGTGAAAACTGCATCTTATTAGATAAAACAGATGTTGACAAACTTCATAATAATATTGTAATAAATCTTAATACTCATCATATCGCAAAATGTTTAAAATCACAATAATATCGTGACTTAAGTATATGGTGATGATATTGTATCGCGGGGTCTCTGGTGATTCGGACTTCTACAGAATGTGGATATATATATGTGTGATCGTTTCAAATCATGCCTCATGTTAAGACAGGAACTTGATTTTTTTATTTTTTTTATTTCACAAATTCAGATGTTGAACCAAACTGGGCTGGTTTTCCTAAAAGGAGTCTCTGAGTCTGAGCTTGATTTATGTTCAGTCCAATAAGACAATCCAACTTCTTGAATGACTAGACTGAACCTTGAACACGGTGGCTAAAAAAAAAGACTTTTGACATTTTCTGCTTAAAAACTTTCTCAACGTTGTTCGTAGAAAATTAAGCAAAGATGAGTATTTTAAAAACTAAAGTAAAGTTCAGCTGTCTGTTTCTTACTGCGAGATGCTTTTAGGAAAACTAGCCCTGCGTTGACGTGGAAGGACACGTGAGAACTTTTGAGGACATGTTTTAATGCTAACAATGATCTGTAATGTGATGTGTGTTGATATGAAACATGGATGTTTGTTGGGATCAGGGTGCGGGCATTCAGAAAAAAATAAAAACCCTAATTTGAATCGAAAAACGATGCGTTCAACTGTGAAAATAAAAAACTGATGCAGAGGCTACGTGTGTCTTTGTTATTGTTGTCTTCCTGCCTTCATCTAAATCAGTCTGTTTCTATAACGTTTAGTTTATTACATTATGGTGAGTATGTAGAATAATAATGACTGTAGTGGAGTGGTTGTGACATTTACAGCAGAAGAGGTGCAGCATAGTGTTCAGAAACTATTGGGTCAACGTTAAAGTTAAAAAAGCTTTTCCTTTGTGAATTATAGAGGGAAGTAACTAAATATACATTTACTGAAACACCAGTTTGAGGTTGTGTAACTTCCAATATATCCAGTACATTCATACAAAGGCTGGAGTCACTTTGCAGATTCATATTTTCTTCCTTCCCTCTTCTTTTTCTTATTTTATTTAATTTTCCCTTCCTACATTCTTCTTCTTTTTCTGTCCTTATTCAACTGATCTGAAAGCATAAAAACCTCTAAAAGTTCCCAACAATGAAACTGAACTTCCCCCATGAGGATGTTCACATTGGACACTTGAGTGCATCTTACTGCGAACGTGTTCACTTTTACTGAAGTCAACTTTTGAATGCAGCATTTTTTTGACTGGTGATTGCATTTTTTTTTCCCCACTGTGGTTATTTGTGCTTTCACTTCCAGCGAGTAAAGGATGTGACTACTGCAAACACTGCTCGTGACAAATAGGGGAAGTAGAGGAGGTTTAAAGATTATATAAACTGAAAACCTCCAATGTGAATAAACCTGAAAAAGACAAGCTGAACATGCTACTAAAGGTCAAACCGACTAGAAACAAGTAAAAGGACGGCTGTGAATGCAGCCAAAGCTCAAACTGCTCCATTTCCTTGAATGAAACGAACACTGATAAACCCCACCGCCCCCCTTCTCTCAGACAAACAAGAGTCCACCTCTGACTGCGTATGTCTTGGTTCCCTCCCCTTTCATAGATCTGCCAGTTTAAAGATGGGTGTGACCAAACTGAGCTGAGAGAGAGCTGACAAACCACTTTACTGCAGATCAGCAGGCAGTTGTGTAATAAAAGAAGATTTGGCTGTGACGAAGTTATTTGCTGTGGGGAAAGTGAAACTCTGGAGTCATTCAGTGTTGTTGAGAGGTGAAATGGCGCAGCAAGGATACCAAGCAGACGAGGTGAAATTCTCTTGTTCCATCTGTCTGGATCTACTGAAGGATCCGGTGACTATTCCCTGTGGACACAACTACTGCATGAGCTGTATTAAAAACCACTGGGATGGAGAAGATCAGAAGATAATCCACAGCTGTCCTCATTGTCGACAGACTTTCTACCCGAGGCCTGTCCTCGGGAAAAACACCATGTTGGCAGAGTTAGTGGAGGAAGTGAAGAAGACTGGACTCCAAGCTGCTCCGGCTGATCACTGCTATGCTGGACCTGGAGATGTGGCCTGTGATGTCTGCACTGGGAGGAAACTGAAGGCCTTCAAGTCCTGTCTGGTATGTCTGGCTTCTTACTGTGAGCAACACCTCCAGCCTCACTATGAATCACCTGCTTTTAAAAAACACAAACTTGTCGACGCCTCTGTTAAGCTCCGGGAGAACATCTGCTCCCGTCACGACGAGGTGATGAAGATTTTCTGTCGCACTGATCAGCAGTGTATCTGTTATCTATGCTCTATGGATGAACATGAAGGCCACGACACCATTTCCGCTGCAGCAGAACGGACCGAGAAGCAGAAGGAGCTCGGTGAAAGTCAGCAAAGAATCCAGCAGAGAATTCAGGACCGAGAGAAAGACGTGAAGGTGCTTCAGGAAGACACGAAGACCTTCAATCACTCTGCTGATAAAGCCGTGGAGGACAGTGAGAAGATCTTCACTGAGCTGATCCGTCTCATTGAGAAAAGAAGCTCTGATGTGAAGCAGCAGATCAGATGCCGGCAGAAAACTGAGGTGAGTCGAGTCAAAGAGCTCCAGGAGAAGCTGCAGCAGGAGATCGCCGAGCTGAAGAGGAAAGACGCCGAGCTGGAGCAGCTCTCACGTACAGATGACCACGCCCAGTTTCTCAGCAAGTACCCCTCACTGTCAAACCTTACTGGATCTACAGACTCACCGAGACCAAAAACCAATCACCTGCAGGACTTTGAGGATGTGATGGCAGCTGTGACAGCAGACAGAGATAAGATGCTGGCCATTCTTACCGAGACAAGGCCTTCTGTGGAGCCCACGACCAGAGATGAGTTATTACGATATTCACGTCAAATCACGCTGGATCCAAACACAGCGGGCATTTTAATGGTTCTATCAGAGGGGAACAGAAAAATAACATATGGTAATAGCGCATCATTTTCTTCACATCCAGACAGATTCATGTCGATATCTCAGGTGTTGAGTAAAGCCGGACTGACTGGACGTTGTTACTGGGAGGTGGAGATGAGCAGGAACGCTGGAGTAGCAGTCGCTTACAAGAGTATTGAAAGATCAGACATTCCTACATGTGTATTTGGATTCAATGAGAAGTCTTGGGTATTAGGTTGTGACAATAGTTATACTTTCAGTCATGACAAACGCTCAATCAGAATCTCAGGCTCTAAATCCTCCAGAGTAGGAGTGTACCTGGATCACAGCGTAGGTATTCTGTCTTTCTACAGCGTCTCTGAAACCATGACCCTCCTCCACAGAGTCCAGACCACATTCACTGAGCCGCTCTACGCTGGACTTTATCTTCGTGGTTCTGATGGAGACACTGTTGAGTTGTGTGAACTCAAGTAGTCATGAAAGAGGCAGAGGATACGTGGATATGAAACACATGTGTTGTAACTTCTGCAGCACACGAATGCAGATGTTCTTCACTGGTGGTTTAGCTTTAGAGGGACCATTATAGTGATCTGTCCCTGGGTGGCCGTGGTTAATGGACATTATTATGTGTGTTTTATCAAATGCAGAATATCAGGGATGGGGGGAAATCGATATAGCATAGTATCGCGATATTTTGCATGGCAATCGTGTATCGATACACGGACATCAAGTATTGATCTTTTATTATATAAACTATTCTTCACAATCAGTCTGAGGAATCGATTAGTACCAACCATGTCAGCAGGAACGCTAAATAACGCTCTAAAAGTTGTCCTAAAATTTGACATGGCCATTTTCAAATAGGGTTCCTTGACCTCTGACCTCCAGATATGTGAATGAGAACTCTGAGATGAACAGAGTGAAAACTGCATCTTATTAGATAAAACAGATGTTGACAAACTTCATAATATTGTAATAAATCTCAATACTCAGCATATCACAAAATGTTTAAAATCAATAATATTGTGACTTAAGTATATGGTGATGATATTGTATCGCGGGGTCTCTGGTGATTCGGACTTCTACAGAATGTGGATATATATATGTGTGTGATCGTTTCAAATCATTAAATGTAAATGTTTCGGTTGAATATTCAGATGCCAGTCTTTCAGTCAGAGTTTTGGTGAAATGAAACATGTTAGCTGACAAAAACAAAGAAATAAAATGACCTATTATTGAAATGTCTGAACGTTTTATTGGTATTAAAAAGTTGGAATGTTTGGTTATACATGAAATATCTCTCACAAAGCACTTTATAAACCTCTTTCGTCGTGCGTCTTTCTCACTCACACACACAAATTAGTGCTACAGTCTAGTAGGTCAAAGACGCCACATGTAGGATTTTCCTCATGTTTTATCTTTAATAAAAAAAAAAAAACACTTGTGAGTGTCAGTTAACGAGTATGCACTCTGGAAACGTGAGTGTTTTAACACATGTTGAGGAAACGGGAGTAAGAAAAGATGGAATTACAGTACTGCTTTTTTTTCTTTATAAAAAAAAAAGAAACTACAGCTGGAGTTCGTACGTAATGTCGGGACTAACACTTCCTGTTGTCGGTGCAGAAAATCCGCCGTACAACACGGTTTAACTTTCAACAAACCGTCATCGTAGCAGGCTCACTCTGAGTATTTATATGACATTTAGATCCGCCTATGATGATATCTTTAAATACCAAATGTTCCGTAAAGCTTATTTTTAATATCTTATTATACATCATCAAAATATGTTTGTTTGCTTTTAATTGAGTTGCTTAAGTTTTAGCTGCACGTTTAAATCTGTTAAATACAAATCATGTATACTTTATTACTGCCAACCATTTTACATGCTTCATCCACCAAACATTTAGAGGTTATGCTGCTTTCATCAGGGTGGCATGATGGAAGGAAAGCTAGAGAAGAGCTTTAGGAAATGGTCAGCAGTGACGTTTAAATCGATTTCTAGATTAACAGATGAAGTCCAGCCTTAGTGTTCGTTACATAAAGTGATCCAGTTTAAAGGTCGAAGCTTCGGGAATTTATAAAAAAGCCTTTTTTTGTAGGAATTTATCAGTGAAAACATGTGCAACAAAAGAACTTTTATAAATAGCTACAGGTACCTACAGTGTCATAAAACTAAACTACAATAACACTTTATAATAAACATCATTAATAAATGGTAAATTCATAGTTAATTCAACTTTAGTTAATAGTTATTTTACTTTTAACAATGTAATGTAATTAATAATGTTTACTAATTATTAGTAATGCTATAATTTACTATTTTTACTATTACTATTTTAACAGTTTATCTTTGCACACAGCATTTCATATACTATATATGCATATAAATACAGATGCATATATTATACATGTATATTTAATGATTAATTATATGATTAAGATATTATTTGTAAACCTTTAACAAATTGTTAAACCTTTAACCAATTGTTAAATTGTTAAACCTTTAACAAATTGTTAAATTCTTAAACCTTTAACCAATAGATAAATTGTTAAACCTTTAACCAATAGATAAATTGTTAAACCTTTAACAAATTGTTAAATTGTTAAACCTTTAACAAATTCTTAAATTGTTAAACCTTTAACCAATTGTTAAATTGTTAAACCTTTAACCAATTGTTAAATTGTTAAACCTTTAACAAATTGTTAAATCTTTAACAAATTGTTAAATTGTTAAACCTTTAACCAATAGATAAATTGTTAAACCTTTAACAAATTGTTAAACCTTTAACAAATTGTTAAATTGTTAAACCTTTAACAAATTGTTAAATTGTTAAACCGTTAACCAATTGTTAAACCTTTAACAAATTGTTAAATTGTTAAACCTTTAACCAATTGTTAAACCTTTAACAAATTGTTAAATTGTTAAACCTTTAACCAATTGTTAAATTGTTAAACCTTTAACAAATTGTTAAACCTTTAACAAATTGTTAAATTGTTAAACCTTTAACAAATTGTTAAACCTTTAACAAATTGTTAAATTGTTAAACCTTTAACAAATTGTTAAATTGTTAAACCTTTAACAAATTGTTAAATTGTTAAACCTTTAACAAATTGTTAAAACATCTATAAACATTACATAGATAGATATTTGTAACATTTTGTCAATGGTTAATATGTGGTTTGTAAAGCGTCTATAAATGTTATTTGGATGGTTATTATAAAGTTGCAACCGGTGATTATAATACATTGTTGAATAGTTAATAAATGCTTTGTAAAGTGTCTATAAACACTAACATTAGACAGTTAATACGTTGTTTATGGTTAATGATTAGTTATGTTTATATTTTCTTAAAGGTTTACAAATTTTTGGTAATCATTAACAAATACTTAATATATTGTATAAATTGTTATAATGTGTGCAGTAATAAATTGTTAATAAATACTTTACTAATATAATCAGAATGTAATTGTTTTTGTCTCTTATCACCTATGATAAAATATATAAACTATTTCATTTTATACAAACTAATGATAACAGAAATGATAGCATCACTAAAACTTAGTTAACTGTAAAATACCTATTAACTAAGTTTAATTAACTATAAATTTTCATATTTATAAATGATGGTTATTATAAAGTGTTACCCACTAAACATTCTGACGGTTAACTTGAACTAAACGGACAACGTCCTTTAATTTCCCGTCACTAAAGTGGCGATTGTTGGCCCTCAGATCGCTGAGCGCTTCAGAGAAACATCCTGCCGATCGGCTTCAAGCTCCACGTTATTCAGGTTTTAATTCAGTTTTCTAATCTCCTCCGGCTCAGGATGGAAATAATGCTGCTACACCACGTTAATAAGAAGTTTTAACGGCGTTAGTTGAAGTGAATTAGTCCTCCTTTCTGAACCTTTACAGTTTGAATACTGCAAGTTGGGCCTGAATTTGAAAATGTATGTGACACGTAATAACATTTTAAACAGTCTACGTTAAACATCAGACACACAGATCACTCCCAATGCATTATAAACATACTTATAATCTGCCTTTAACACTGTATAATTATAGTTATAACACATTATAAAGCATTTTTTTAATGACTCATACTTAATTGCTTGTAACTAACTGACATTTTTTATTTGCAAGAATCATAGTCTAAAAATAACTATAATTCCCGTAGTTATAATACGTTATAATATTTCTTATAATGCATTATAATGTGATTATTCTACACAAAAATAGTAATTTTACCTCTCAGAACGCGGGAGTTGCTGGTTGCACGCCGACCATCTAAGTTACTGTATTAATACACTGACTGTAAGGATGTATATATACTGTTCATGTAGCAGCGTCATCATGCAGAAACTACGTCAGGTCATATGCTAATATCTATAAATACGCAGTGCTACAAGCAGATTATGACGCATTATAAGTTTGTTTATAATGCATAATAGACATGGGAGTCATAGCACGTGTTACAGAAAAGTCACGGCTCTTCACATCAGGTTCGATCGAGATCATATTTTCCCATCGTGCGCGTCGGTTTGAAGCATCTACACCGGACTAATGAACCAAAGAAAGGCAAATCCAGTCCAGGTGGGAGATAGTCCACGGAGGAAGGAAGGAATCACAACACGAAAATCAACGGCGTGAAATTGGTTTTACGGCAGTTTTAAGGCAGCGCAGGTCCGTCCCGTCAATCAAAGAGACGATCCAATCACACCTCAGAGATCCAGTTTCTCCAATGTAGTGACAAAAACAAACTGAGCAGGCGGCTTTTTGTTTCATATAAAAACTGCCTGTAGAGCTTTTTGAAAAAAAAAAAAAAAAAAAAAAAAAAAAAAGTCATGCCGCGGGATGTCGAAAATCATAAAATACAAGTCATGTCAAAAACAAGTAAAAAGTCATGCCGCGGAATGTCGAAAATCATAAAATACAAGTCTTCTTAAAAACAGATAAAAAGTCAT
>CAKALG010043204.1:0-12706 GCA_916700815.1 Helicolenus hilgendorfi
ATCTCTGGAGCTGGAGGATCACCACAGAGCTGGCTGGCTGTCAGAGGTGAGATAATATTTTGCTATTTTAATGCAGACACTGATGGTTAGTTTGTGTTAACTGCTATAATCTCCTAAACACCACGCTCTCTGGGCAAGTGGTTTTGTCAGCACAAACTCATGTAATGCAGCCAAACACTGCACTCACAGATCTTTATTCTAAATTCTAGAAGAGAAGTGTATTGGCCCAGTGAAACAATGTGAGGACTCAAACACACAACGCGCAGACAACACAGGTAAGATGAAAGCAAAGTTAACCAGGTTGTTGATCATAATAGTGTTTTTAGCAAAAGGCAGACAGACAGAGCAGGCAACCAAATAATCTAAAGTGGCAGTCTTACTACAAACCACATAGTCCATTTCAAGTGGATTAAAAAAGAGAGTTGAAAAGATATAGAAAATTATGAACCACAAAATGTACGTAACAACCTAACATAACAACCTAACCTAACCTAACGTAACAACCTAACGTAACAACCTAATGTAACAACCTAACGTAACACCCTAACGTAACAACCTAACGTAACAACCTAACATAACAACCTAACATAACACCCTAACGTGAAAACCTAATATAACAACCTAACGTAACAACTTAACGTAACAACCTAACATAACAACCTAACTTAACGTAACGTAACAACCTAACGTAACAACTTAACTTAACAACCTAAAGTAACCACATAATGTAACACTCTAACGTAACAACCTAACGTAACAACCTAACGTAACAACCTAATGTAACAACCTAACGTAACAAGGTAACGTAACAACCTAACGTAACAAGGTAACGTAACAACCTAACGTAACAACCTAACATAACAACCTAACATAACAACCTAACGTAACACCCTAACGTAACAACCTAACGTAACAACCTAATGTAACACCCTAACGTAAAAACCTAATATAATAACCTAACGTAACAACTTAACGTAACAACCTAACATAACAACCTAACATAACAACCTAACGTAACACCCTAATTTAACAACCTAACATAACAACCTAACGTAACAACCTAACGTAACACCCTAATATAACACCCTAACGTAACAAGGTAACGTAACGAAGTAACGTAACGAAGTATCGTAACAAGGTAACGTAACAAGGTAACGTAACAAGGTAACGTAACAAGGTAACGTGTCAGCCTAGCCTAACAACCTAGCATAACAACCTAACGTAACAACCCAATAAAACAAATACAGTTAGCTTTAGGAAAGAAAAACGTTGTGATGTGTCTCTTTTCGTAACGTAACAACGTAACGTAACAACGTAATGTATCAACGTAACGTAATGTAACAACGTAACTTAACAACGTAAGAACGGAATGTAACAATGTAACATAACAACTTAACATAACTACGTAACATAACAACGCAACGCAACGCAACGCAACGCAACGCAACAACTTAAACTACGTCACTTGCTGTGACCGAATGCGACCTGAATGCAATGCATATCCTTGGTTAGCAGAAACGTCCAATTCCAACACAAACTCATACCTGCAGTATTGTATCGACTTTTTTTAAAAAATAAACTGCTTTCTGTCATCTTTCCAGCCTCTGACAAAGACATTCATTTTTCCCGGCATTACTACGTCCTGCTTTGGACCGTTGTCACTGTTGTATTGTTCCTGCAGCTGCTGGTGATGGGACTACTTTACTGGAAGAAGCAGCTAGGTACTAAAATTATACTACAGTTTGGTGATTCTGGTGATTGACTCAGAGTTCAGCAGGTCATATCGGCGGTCGCTTATCAACGTTGATATCGGGAAAGTCTGTACTTGTACTTTGTTTAGGAGGTAAAAGATGCATCATTCTGTAACAAGCAGACATCGGACTCAGTATTAGCAAATACTCAATATTTAAGGACTCACATCAGGATCAAAACTTGACCTGAATCCCCCTAATTGGAAGATATTTGTGAAAAAGATATTTATATATTATGAAACACTTCAACAGGCAAACAATCACCTGATGTTGTCCACCGCTTCACCTCCTTATAAGATTAGTCCACCTGAAGTAAAACAAGTTGGGTTGGATTCAGTGAAATTTTTAAATTTAACATTTAACATATGTAGAAACAAGTTCTATTTTCATTATATATCTGTGTATGTTTGCCTACCTACTTTACTTGATAATAAATATTTTCCTTTATGTTTCAGTCTTATTAGAGGCAAAGCTGAATGACCCAATGAACCTGTATACTGTCGTCAAAAAATACAAGAAGAAGAAAAAGAAAGGTAATTTAATGCACTTTGAAGTAACGTACTAAGTTATTCATGTGTCTGCATTCAAAGGTCAAACAACAGTAACTAGATGTCACTTTGGGGGTTGTGACCAAACATGTTTGATGAGAACTTCTGTTTCACACGTTCACATCTGCTAAATGTGTCATACATGGTGTTTGGTTTTAGACGCTGCAGATAATTTGAGCCTCGGACTCGACACAAACCACAGACAGAAAAACGGTAAGATGGGCCCCTCAAGTCTGCAGCAGGACAAGAGTAGCATTCTGATAACCAACCTGTGTTTATATTAGGGTTGTCAAAGTTAACACAATAATAACACCTTAGCGCAAATGTAATTTAACACATTCATGTCTTTAACGCTGACACACTAACAGCATGTTGTGATATGAGCATATTGTTTTATGCTAAATGCAGTACAATAATAAATATGTACATACATTTGCATAAAGCAGCATATTTGTCCACTCCCATGTTGATAAGAGGATTAAATACTTTACAAATCTCCCTTTAAGGTTCATTTTGAACAAAATGTATTGATTTGTGATTAATTGTGATTAAATATTCTAATTGATTGACAGCCCTAATGTTTATATGAAGGATTAAAATGTGAATGTGATGTTGATTTGTCTGTCTTACTGACTGTGTCTCTTTTTCAGATCAGGATGAACCTTTTCCTCAATCGTTTAACTCCACGTTCACCGTCGATGACACTTCGGCAGCTCTCCAAAATGGTTAACATGTTATTTCAATTATTTAGGACCATGCATTGATTACATTCATTTGGCAAGACAGTACCTTCACACATTACCAACATTGTTGAAAGAGTGTCTTTGAACTTTGGGCATTTACATATTTAGTTTTTTGTCAAAACAAAAGTGTCTTAGAAATGTTAACAGAACATACTTTATGTAGAACCCGGTCTGACTGGAAGGCGTCTAAATACCACGGCATTACACAGACTTTGTGTGTGAAATTTGTACGCCATGTATCCTGTACTGACTGCAATGTAAACACATCCGCGTATACATGCTACAGTAAGAGTTAGTGACTCTAGTGATTCGTGGTTTCAAGAAATCTGTGCCTATGTACGCAAATCAATACATTACAATTTTGGGACTATTTCACGAACTGCATTGCGACTGGGCTGGTAATGACACACCATTACCTTTCCTCAGGGTGAGAGACAAAGTGATGGGATAGAGACAATGATGGAAAATAAAGGATCACTTTTGAAATGTTGGTTACTTTGATGAACAAATCTAACAAAAGGCTGAGATGGTTTTATTTGTGTCCATATTTCCAGAACCAGGAGTATCCAGCTTCACAGCGACCTCAGACCTACCTGTTACAGATGAGGATGCCGAATATGAATTCATCCAGGAGGTAGGACTGACAGTAACACTGGCCTTTTAAATATCTTCAATCAACATTTGACCAAACATTTTTCTTTAGATCTTTATTTTACTGACAAATAAGTGCAAGGAAGACAGAGGAGGTAACTTGATGCAGGCTTGCAGTTGGAGGGTTATATGACTCACTTTGGAAGTGCCTAGGAGGCGATTCTGCATTGTCAGTCACCCTATTGTACAGCATACAGGGTGTGGACAGAGCATGTACTATCCACCAGATGGCAGCATAAGCAGAATTAATATCCTGGGTGTAGTTGCTCTTTAAAATATTGTCTTGTGCATGAATATGTTTCATCTGTGTATGTTACAGATCGATGAGGAAGAGACACCTAACTGAAGGAGACGGAGGACTGATTACATCATGCTACTTTACCAAATAGAAGTTTATTCAAGTGTGCTATCAGTATACTTATTTTAATCTTAAAATAAGAGAGTATACTTTCAGTTCACCTTTAACGTACTTATCAGAGATATACTTCAGTGTTATGATTCTGTTTTAGTTTTAGTTTTTTGTTTTTGTGTGTTTGCTCTCCCCCTCCTGTTCTCTCTTTTCCTCCTGGCAGGGCATGTGTGTGGCAGAAGGCGTGGCTGGCAGCAACGAGGCACACCGGGTCTTCATTCAGATAATCAACCCCTCCATAAAAGCCTTGTCTGCACTCCACTCCAAAAAAACCTGGCACCACAAATAGAAATAAACTTAAGATAAATGTATTTGGTACTTGTCATATTAATATGTTCATTACTTACATTATTTTATTTATTTTTAAAAATAGCTGTGATATTATTGATCTTGTCTTTTCTGTTTGTATGTATGCTAGTATCAAGAGTCCACGTTGTCTTGGCTTTTTTCTAAGGGTCTATAATTCACTGTACTTTTTATTGTATCAAGAAATGAATATTCTCAGAAGTCAAATAAAGGCATTTGAATAGTTATTTTATGTAAATATTTTTAAAGATCATTCATTCAATTACATATACATATAGAAACATTTAAAAAAAGCAACATATACAGTTATAAAAATGACACCAAAAGTCTGTATTTCTCACCTACCAATCATCAGGTTGGTTATAATTATAATTTTCATTGACTTGTTAGTGTTGGGAGGAAACTGCTGACCAACTGATAATGCTGCCGAGTTTTCTCTCTCATTACAGTTTTGAGCTTATCTCACCACCAGAGGGCGGTATTTACTCTAATCTGAAGGAAACAGAACAATTGCATAATGACCGATATAACATACCTTACATTATTCAGGATTATTTCATCACTTGTACAAAGCATTATTGATGTCTTATGAATTTAAAACAAATACAATAGAATATTAGTGTTCAATAAAAAAAACAGGCAACATTATGCAACACAAAGATGATAAAAAAAATCCTATAGAACTAATTCAAGCACTGGATCATTGGAGCATTGTTTTATTTATTGATCAATTAATGTTGCTTTAGTCACATGACCTGCAGGATGTGAGCGGAAAAAAGACCAAAGTTCACTGTGGTCACATTGTGTGTGGAACAGCCAGTCAGATCGCTTAAACTGATGATACTAGGGATCTAAAATGAATGAATCAGATTTTATAAATGTTTCCAGATTATGTGATTTTAACTAAATATCAAGTGAAACAATCATAAAGCCTCATTGGATGATGGATTATTTTTGTCCTCTTCTCTCTCGGACTCCTCCAGCTGAAGTTTCCTCTGAATCTCCTCCGTCTGTCTCTTCGTCTCTTCCAGGTGTTTTTCTATTTTCTCTTTATCCCTCTGTAGTTTCCCCTTCCTTTCTGTCATTTTAATAATCATCTCATCTGTTGTCTCCAGTAGTTTATCTGTGTTCTGTAACAGTCCTTCATGTTCTGTCTTTCTCTTCTCCAGATCCTGTTGGGTTTGGCGACGCTTCTTCTTTTTTTTGTCTTTGTCCGTTGTTGGGGTGATTTTCAGCTCCTTCTTGTTCTCTTCTATCTGTATCTTGTCTTTCTGTTGTAGTGAGATGAGTTTCTCTCTCTGGTTCTTCAGATCCTTCTTCTGGTCCATAAGTGTTGTAATCACCTGTTGTACATGTTGCAATTCTCCATCATTCCTCCGCGAGTCCTCATCAAGTTTTGCCTTTGTGTTGTCCAAATATGTAATTTTCTCACTTTTTGCCATGAGCTTCTCTCTGTCTCCTTCTCCCTCATTCAGAAGCTGAAGCTCTATGCTGCTGTTTGTGGTTTCTGTGTGAACAGAGAAGGTGTTTAGTTTGAAGTTAAAACCTGTTTTGTTTATGCAGTGTCACCCTTTGCTGAGAACTCCTGACTCGTGAACTCCTTTGTGTTTAGCTTGATGTGAGATCAGAATACTTATATGTAAGTAAAGTATATTTTGAATTTGAGGACATGTGGCATTTCGTTGGCAAGTTGCCACAGTATAAGTGGGATAATACCCAACAAGTTGTATGTTCCATGATTACAATGGATTGCGTGAAGGTTCAGATCAGATCAGGTTTCAAAAGAACAATGAAGTTGTGACTTACTGGTTTTGTTTAGTCTCAATTTCCACACAATGAAGACAACAATAGGCACAATGCACACTGCCAAGATGATGGTGATGCGAACATCAGAATTGCACTGAACCATAAAGAGATCAGCTGAAATTATAAAACAAATAATAGATGTGTTTATAAAACTTCAACTATCTTTAAGTGATAACATCAATAACAATAATAATAATAATTCTACCTGGCAGATGGACGTATGTCTCTCTGGTCTGGTTGGTGTTCTTCTGTTGGACTCTACAGGTGAAGCTGTTGCTGTGTCTCTTCTCCACAGTCACTCTGCTGCTGACAGTATAGAGGTCATCAGGACCTCTGACTGTCTCTGGAGGTCCAGCAGAGAGGACGCTTCCCTCACCGTCCAGCCACAACACCTCAGGCTCTGGATACCAGCCTTTAGATTTACACTCTAACAGCGCTCCATTGCTGACTTTGGAAATATCTACGTCAAGTGAGGAGACGGAACCTAATAAATGTAAAAAAAAAATAGTCTGAATGTAAAGTTGCTTAGACACTGCACATAATATACAGTCTATACTTACTATACTAAATGCCTCTGTGGGTAATCCAGGTGCCCTTCTGGTCAACCTAGTTGACTCAAGTAGCCCTCTGGTCAGAACAAGTGCCCCTTTGATTGGCCCAAATGCTTTTGTGGGCCAAGAATGCCCCTGTAGTAATCCCAAATACCCCTCCTTTGGTTGGCCCAAAAGCCCTTTTGGTCAGACCTTGTACAGCACCTTTCTTGTCAACACAAGAACCCATCTTATTGGCCAAAATTGCCCTGGGGTTGGCCTTAATGGGGTCAGTCCAAACACCCTTCTGGTCTGTCCAAGAGCCAGACTGGTCAGTTCAAATGCCCCAACCTAGTAGACCCAAGTGCTTCTCAGGTCAGCCATGACGACATTCTTCTCATCTCAAGTACCATTTTGGTTGGCCAAAATGTCTTAAGGTGGGGAAAAAACTACCCCTGTTGTCATCCAAAATACCCTTCTTGATAGTCCCAAGTACCCATTACGTCTGTCCAAAAGTACCTATGGCCCACCTTGTGCCTTTTTGGTCAGCCCACATACAGCATCTTTCTTGTCAGTACAACGACCCATCTGGTCGCCCAAAATGCCCCTGTTGGCCTTACTGCCTCTGTTGTCTGTCCAAACACCCTTCTTGTCAGTCAAGTGCCCATTAGGTCTGTCCAAATGTCCCTCTAGTCACCACTTTGCCCAAATAATCTGGTCAGCCAAAGTCTCATTCTGGTTGGCGGTAATATCTCTACGTTCAGGCCAAATGACCCTCTGGTCACCCCACGTACAGTACACTTCTTGCCAGCATAAGAATCCTTATTGTTGGCCAAAAAGTCCTTTTTAACAGTATAGTCTGTGCAAAGTAGTCTCTGAAGGCATCCGATTTAGTGTGCTTTTACTGATCCAGCAGGTCTGCCAACTCAATGTGTGAGGGCTCAAAAAAAAGGAGATAACATCTTTCATGTTGCTGTCTTCATTCCTCTGTATGTAGGTGTAAAAAGAAACCCTTATCCATAAATGGCCTTTCTAACATTTCTTCACATTTTGGGTAGTACAGTAGAATCTCTGACTGTCATAACTGTATAACTATAATATGCATTTATACATTTTCAGTTGCCAACTTACCCACAGTGAGCTCAACCACAAATTCTATAGATTTGGGAACGAGGCATCTGTAGCTTCCTGCATCAGAGAGTTTCACTTTAGAGAGTTTCAGTGAAATGTCTCCACACTTTAGGTTATTGGCGGACAGCGACGTTCTCCCCATGTACAATGGATGCTCCACAAGGTGAAACTCCTTCTTGTCACGCCTCAAATAGACAAAACTGGGATCTAGGTCAGGTCTCGCCCATTCCACAGTCCGGTCAGTAGCATCTACACCAGTATCCAGGTGACATGGCAAAATGATGTCATCGCCAACCATTGCCACTATTGTCTGAGATGTACCGATCACCCGAGACTGACCTAAGAGAAGAAAAAAACATGTTTTGTGTGTTTGTTTGTTTTTAAACTCCTATAGGATCTATCACCCAAATATAGAGTTTAAAAATAACATTATACTTAGTAAAAGTAACCACCCTTTTTGGTCTATTTTTTAACCCAACAAAAATGTAAATATGATATTGTTACTGAGTCAAAATAACCACATGTTTGTATGACTGAGTAACCCAATGTTAATAGTAACATATAACAATAAAACCTGTGTCAAAATAACCCAGTGTTTTTAGGGTATTGTTGACCCAGTGGTTTTTACACTCATTGGTACTGGGTAAACTTTAGCCCGTACCAATGGGTACCACAATTTACTCAAATTGGGTTAAAATTGACACAGTATTTTTTTAGTGTGTACTTACACTCCTTTTTAAAGTTGTGAGTTCCATGTAATATCAATACAACCATAGCATGTTCTGCTTTAGCACCACTATGTTAAAGTTGTTGAACAGTGGCCATTGTGGCTACAATTACAAATGACAGGACCATTGAATTTTCCATTATTTCCCAAGATTCTATTATTCTATTCTTTTGTTATATTGAACTTTAGAGTATGTGGCTATTCCTGAAGGTAGCATACCTCTAGCTTCTGGTCATACCCGACCAAGTAATAAAACCACAAAGTGTAGTTAACTAAGCAATGGTGTGTATTGGGTTGTAAAAAGTATTGTATGGTTCTAGTTCTCTGGCCTCACGTGATCATATTAAATGATTTTATATCCAAACTCTTGATCATGATTTACCATCTGGTTGCGTGTGATTTACCTCCACAAGAGTGGGTTAAGAGAAGGAGTACAACAATGTGATGCAAGACCAGTTCACTGAAGTCACTGAGCTGAGGTTTCATTAGGAGTCTGTCCTTCATGTGAATCATCCTGGAGTTCTGAAAATGAAAATAAGTCAACTGTAAGACCAATTAAACCTATAATATCTGTTAACCCACCCTGAGGTGAAGCCCACTGAGCAGACTTGTACACTGTAACTTCAGGCAGTGCAATCACTCAAATGGTTTAGACTTGTTTTAACAATCCTATCAATCAGTGTGACTTAATATTGTATTAGTAACTCAAATAATACCAGACTGTTCTCATACAAAGTTCGTAGCTATACCTACAAGAAAGTAATGCACTGTTATTCATATATATCCCACAAAATCAGTTTGAATGTAATCCACGTAAACCAACTCGTCATTGATTTATTTATCACTTAACTTCCATATTTAAGTTACGCCACTTCAGTAGTTATTTTAACCCAAACCACGATCTTTTTCTAAAACTAAGTAGTTATGTTGCCTAAACCTAACCACGTTGTTTCATGGACAAGACAAGACAGAAGTTTATTTTGAAAAGACTGTATGCATGTAACAAGCATAAATTGACACTGGACATTCGTAGGAAAGCGCACGGAAAATGAGGAATAACTTTTCTTAAGATACCATACGAACCGTTGTATAAGGATGCGTTAATAATACAGGCGGTTGAACACAGCATGTAAAGGAAAAAAGCTAGGAATAAATGGATTTTCAAGAGACTAAATATGTGGAAACACAGGTTTTGATCCCAGATTACCCTAACCACTTATGTTCCATTTATGTTCGCTTTTACTCTGTGTTTTTTTTATATATTCTCTCTTTTATTCTCATATACACTATGGCTCAGTCTATTTAGCCATGCATTATATTCATTATACAGTCATTCATTCATTTCTTTTTTTGTAAATGACCTCTGCTTTTCCATATGCGGGTTCGTCAACCTCATTTTATGTGCTATAAGCAACCGATTGGCGCTTCAAGACCCACGGACATGTATTTTAAAAGATTACAGAAGAAGATTACACTCTGACTTCCAGTCCAGAAAACAGGCTATAAATAATAACAATAATAGCATGATGAAAAATGTCACTGCAATAATGTTTTAAAACATTTGTGTTTTATGTAAAAAATCCCTACATACCTGTTGCTTGTGTTTCAAAAGAGTCGCCTCACCTCAAAGGAAAGCTTACAGCACGGTCATAGTCCAGAATCAAACAGCCAGATATAAAACCATGTGTACTTTCACCCCACCCACTCTGTAAATAAATAACTAATTTTTGACTTTATTGTTCCTTTCCATTCAACTCAAGTGAATGTAATTTTTTGAGTTTTAGACTGCATGCACAATGTTTTACATCTGCATGTCTAATTACTTTTAAGCCTAAAACACCAAATATGCACAGTTTCTGTATTGATAGTTCTGCAGACATGAGATTTCCTTCGCTAACCACAATCATTATGAGATAACATGTGGACCTGAATAGTTTCTTAGGTTTAAA
Organism: Helicolenus hilgendorfi; assembly: GCA_916700815.1. Taxonomy (NCBI): domain Eukaryota; kingdom Metazoa; phylum Chordata; class Actinopteri; order Perciformes; family Sebastidae; genus Helicolenus; species Helicolenus hilgendorfi. The sequence continues at coordinate 10,552 of CAKALG010043204.1, forward strand.
AAAGCACAGGTAATATAAAGAGTTGTAATCTGCTCACTGATTATGCTGCAAATGTTACAGTTATGTTATATATGTTAGATGTGATACAGTAACAGCTGTATTGTCTCTACAGTGATGAATGTGTTGATGCTGCTGGTCGCACAAGTTGCCTTCAGTTATTCACAAAAAGCCAGTAAGTAGTTTAATAAAAGTAAAAATATGATGTATAATTGGTGTAGTTTTAAAGCCAAATACAACTCAACAACAGGACACTGTAAAAATGGTTTTAATATCTTTGTGGCAAGCATTTGTGATTTAATGTCACTGCATTTATGTTGTATTTCTAAATTTAAATAATTTTGTTGGAATTGAAGACATTTCATTTAAAAATATTTGATTTAATTAATCTCACTCTTGGTTGGTCCAAGCTGGATTGATCTGTGGTTGTATAGAGGGACTGGCTTGGATGACAAGGAGAGCTCAGTCTTATATAGGTTGAGCTGAAGGTGCCGTTCTTTCATCCATTTGAGATATTGGCGAGGCATGACGAGATCCGTGCCGAGACTGTAGCGTCCTCTGGCGGGAATGATAGGAAGAGTTGGGTATCGTCCGCATAGCAGCGAATCTAGACAACATATTGGTATTTTAAATTTATGTTAGAGGGACTGTATGTAACCTTTTACATGTACTATATAGTACATGTACACCTGGTTTCAACATTGTGGTTCTTATCACAAAGGTGTTTCCATGATTACGTGAAGACAAACTGGAAATACAGATTATCAGTATTATGACTTCCTCTTTTCTTTCTTTCAATGTTTCTCTTTTCTGTTCTTTCCTTTCTTTATCTTTAGTTCTTACACTCACTTAGACACATTAGATTCACAAGTCCCACTCTGCCCCCTGCTGTACATCATTCACAACATATCAAAAACTTTTTATTATATAGTTCAACAAATAATGTTTGTCAATGGCCAAAATATTTAAAATATAAAAATATATTGACAAATGATAGAATATAAACTAAAATTAAATAGTAAAAAGTAAGTATTCTGAATCCCATCCACAAATTAATGTTTAAGCCGTGTAATGTTACATTAGGACTATACAATATTTAATAATAAAACAAATATACATGATAATTAAAAAAATAATGAAATGGTCAACAAAAAATATAGAAATAATATAATTTCAATATGGAAATAAAGTTAAATCTGCTTCATGAAAAAATAAAATATAAAAAACACAATAAATGTAATTATGTCTCCAATTGTTCATCAAAAAAAATCTTAATAATTAGAAATATATGTTTAAAAAATACAAATCTTAAAATTAAATAAAAAAACAATTTCAATTAAATTTAAACTGAATCCCACCCACAAATGATTGTTTTAGCCTTGTATTGTTACATTAGGACAGTAAACTATTAAACAATGAAAATAATAAAAAATATGATACAAATTTAAATAAAGTGGTCAACGAAAAATAATATTATTTTGATATCAAATGAAATAAACTCTGCTTCCCAAAAATAATAAAAAGACAATATATTGTATATATACAATTTTAAGTATAGTTACATACATGTGGCTTAAAAAAAATAATGATTCCTTTTCTATCCAAATTTTACATAGCAATATGGCTATGATACAATAACAATTGTTTCATTTCATTTTATTTGTTCTTTTCTTAGATAGCAGAAAATACAAGCAGAAAGTGAGAGTTGACACTCAGAGATGCATTTCATTGCACATCATTGCATGGCACATTTCAAAGTCAAAGTGTGTTCATTGAGGTGCTGAGACGCTGTGGTCGCTCTGCAGAGGGTTCGTCAGAGCAGATTATTAAATGTAGATGCTCATGAAAATAAAGCTTCTGTTTTCAATTGGTTTCTGAGAATCTTCATGTCTTAATGCAGTCACATGACACATCAGCTTGAATTGACCAATATGTCTTAGGCTGGAGATATATTTGCTGTAAGTGTGTCACGCTGCCTTGCATATCCTGACATAATAAGTCAATGTTACTTTTAGTTTCACACAAGACACGAACCCCGGTCTCCTGGTTGAAAGTCTTGTGTTTGATGTTGTTGTTCTTGATTGGTGGACGTTGTATCTTCAGCCAGAAGTCCACTACACACTGTAAAAAAACATTTACGTTTATTATCATTATTATA
>CAKALG010043207.1:0-18187 GCA_916700815.1 Helicolenus hilgendorfi
AAAATATTTCATAACGCTTAATATAAGACACAGTCGCCTAACAAGTAGGCTAATATGAGATACAGGGACTTAAAATAGTTAATCGGGATTAATTGCAAATGAATCGCACATTTTTTATCTGTTCATAATGTACCTTAATGGGAGATTTGTCAAGTATTATATACTCTTATCATCATGGGAGTTGGCAAATATGCTTGCTTTATGCAAATGTATGTATATATTTATTATTAGAAATCAATTAACAACACAAAACAATGACAGATATTGTCCAGAAACCCTCACAGGTACTGCATTTAGCATATAAAATATGCTCAAATCATAACATTGCAAACTGCAGCCCAACAGGCAACAACAGCTGTCAGTGTGTCAGTGAGCTGACTTGACTATGACTTGCCCCAAACTGCATTTGATTATCATAAAGTGGGCATGTCTGTAAAGGGGAGACTTGTGGGTACCCATAGAACCCATTTTCATTCACATATCTTGAGGTGAGAGGTAAATGCCAGTTTTTCCTCATCCAAAATTAAGCTTGGAGGACACATTCTGGGGATTTCAGAGTGGTACTGGGTGTAGATTTAATGTATTGGCTTCATATCGCAATATATTCCAGAAGTCTGAAATGCAAAAAGAAATGTCCCACAGTAGGCTAATTCACCCTATAGCTATTTAGCCTGTGGCATGTCTTTTATCATGCAAAACAAGAAGAAATAATTGATATTTACTTCCTTGAAGCTCATTTCCATCGCAAATCTTTGTTTGCTAGAGCTGCAGCATTAAACTCTCGGGCTCCTCGGGGTGGCATCAATAACCCTTCTCCTGTTGAGAATGCAAATGCCTCTGCTTAAACCGATCAGGGGAATGCATGTAGGGGCTTGTTTGAGGATATTTATGAACATAATTGGGTTTGTTGTATAGAGTCAACTCATAACAAATCTCTTGTTAAGCTGAGTCACTTGTTCTGGTCTCATCACAACAGCAGCTTGTGCAATCTTGTCACGCCACACGGGCAGCAGCAGCAGTAGTGTCCTCTCTCTCAGACCGCATATATATCTCTTTCGTCACTGGCATCATCCAAGCTGCTGGTAAATACCCATAATCCAACTGACCCCTGGATGTGACCCCCTGCACAATGGTGCCCCTGGTTGAGTAACTCATCCATCTGATATTACAGGTCATCTGTTTCTATTTATACATGCAGAGTAGAGCAGTGTTTTCCATTAAGACATGTCTGGAAGCATGCACTTTCCAGGAAGCCCTTCTCTATTACCTTGCAGCTACTGGGTTCACTCCACTTTAAATGAAACAGTGGTTTGCAGTGAAAATAAACAGTGAATTCTTCGTCCCAAGTGACAGACAAAAGATATCATTTATAAACACAGCACCTGTTATATATACCCTTTTTTTCCAACATGAAATCGTGTTCCATATTCTGAATTATCGATGAATGTTTTCACATCATCCATCCATCCATCACATCCCAGTCTTATCCTGTGTTTTAGAGGACATATAATGCTTATTTCCAGGTGCATACTTGTATTTTGGGTTTCTACTAGAACATGTTTACCTGCTTTAATGTTCAAAAAAACGCTTTACTTTTATTATTCTGGCTGTATAACATACTTTTCATGCTCTGTCTGAAACACTGTTTGAGCTCCTGGCCCCACCCTCCCGCAAAGTCCAGTCTGCTCTGATTGGTCAGCTGGCCTGCACTGTCGTGATTGGTCAACCGAAACAAACTCTTCGGACTCCGCTCAAGCTCCGCTCTAACTAGCTTTGTTTGAGGGCATGCTAAACTAGCAAATACAACAAGAACAACGGTGGCCTTGAGGTGAAAGATTCTCTCTAGAGCCAATGTTTGGTTTGTGAAGAAGACCCACTCCCTATATAGATATGAAGGCCTCATTCTAAGCTAACGAAAACACAACGATTCTTAGTTTCCGGTGATTATACACGAATGAAAACATATGAATATTATATTCCATTTCTATTAATAGATCCCCCGAAATGTTACACACTGTTCCTTTAAAATCTCATCACATTTCAATACAGCATGTAAGTTACAATCTATATTCATGTATAACCACAATCAAACATCGACAGGGAAAGGATGCCTCCCCGTCTCGTCTCATGCTGTAATTTGTCCGGCCAAAAGGTCTCGCTAAATCACTGCTCCCCCAGGCGCTGCTATAACTCTTTGTATAATGGTGCAGATGCTATTGGCAGAATACATATCATTGTTATACTCTCTGGCACCGGACGTGCACGGAGAGAGCTGCTCGCAAAAGGCCAATCAGACCTAAACCAGAGTCCGAGATGGCTCACTGTGGCCGCTCCATCTCGCCCTCTTCTTCTCTGATTTGATGTAATGAGTGTGAATCTTTCCAAGCAGAAATCAGTCGGCTGCCCTTCAGAAACAGTTAGAGGCAAATTACCAGAGTTTAATCTACAAATGATTAATCTCCGAGCAGTGTGTTTTACCCGCAGAGTGTCTGAATATGGATTTATAATAGAATTAGTTTGAAGATAATGATTGCCGTTTTGCATTTTGAATGGGTTTCAGACACGGCAGTTGGCGGAGAGGCCTGTGAATGATTTCAGTCAACATCACTCATAGTTTAGAATAACTGATACATCATTACAGATGATTACAGCTGAGGGAATTTGCCTAAAATTGAAATACGAGGGACGCTTTATCATTTCATGAAGCACACTGGCGATGTAAGTCCGGATAAAAGCCATTATTGTTGTTTATTATTCCTCCTATTTAATACCAGTCAAAGCAGGAGATAAAGATAAGAGGAGGTTGACATACAAGATAGATTTTTAAGCTTTTACACATTTGAGATGTGTTAGAGACGCTCTATATAAATAGATGTCTTCATATTTTTTTTTACTACGAGCAAGTAAAATGCCAAATAAAGAGCATCAATGAATTTCCTCATTTCATGCTGTGTAATTATGTGACAAGGGGGACAATACACTCCAAGCTTTCTTCTGAAATTAAATGGGATTAAATCACTCAGGAGCTGTTTGATGCAACAAATTGAACCAGTGTGCAATGTCATTAATTTTTATGTCATTTATTATTTCATTTGACAAAGTGAATGGGTGCTGTCTCCCTGAAGGGGGCGTCAGCAGCCTAATGGTTAGAGGAAAGCTGTGTTAGAGGTTAAAAATCCAAAGCAAAAAGCATGATATGTGGAAATCAGTGTCTCTGTTTTGAACATTTAACCCCAAAGTTGCTCGGGTTACAAACAATAAAACAATAAAAGCTACACCAGATAGTCTTCAGATAGAGAATATATCATCATGGAGCTTCTTCCCTCAGTTGTTCCTAGAAAGAAAATTATATATTTGTTGTCAACTTGCCTTGTTAGAAAATGAATACACTTTTTAAGATGTCTATCGGTATACCTCCCTCGTGTTTACATGACGATCTACTTTCATTATCTGTCAGCAGCTGTGTGATGGAGCTTGGTAATAATAAACAGCAGAGCAGCTGTGGGGAAGCGTTCTGTCACATCATGCAGGAAAACCTTAACACAAACTATTACATAAACACATTATTTTTTTGAGATTTTATCAGGTTGCCAGAACATTTTCATCTATTTTTTTTCCCAGTGCGATATGCCATATAGATCACAGTCAATACTCGATGGGATTAGAGTCAGTCGTTGTCAAAATTCATTACCCAATGTTCCCTTTTGATAAGTACAAGATAAAGCCAAGAAATAATCTGGCATCTTTGTATGGATTGAACAAATAAGATGTAACATGTTGATTAGTGAATTTGAGAGTTGCTGGTAGGTGGATTCTAGGCCAGCTGTTCCCTCTGTTTTCAGTATTTATGCTAAGCTAAGGTAACCGGCTGCTCGTTGTATCTTTATATACATAGACTGTATATAAGAAGTGGATGTAGTCAGCATGACATCACCCATTGGTTTGTGGACTGCAGTTTTGAAGCCTAGAGTTCGGCATTTTGACCGTCGCCATCTTGGCTTTTTGCAACCAGAAGTGGCACGAGAGGGTGGAGCTAAGTACAAGCGAACGCTGAATAAGACACTATTAGGTGACGAAAATGTTACAATTAACTTTCATAAACTGAAAACACACTGTGAAAGGGTTAAAGTTGTAAGACGAAAACATAGACAACTCCCAGACCAGACAACGCCGTGATAGCGACTTGTCAATCACAAGGTAGCTACGCCCTACAGCATCCCCTGCTTTATGGTCTATTTGACTCTAAATGGGACCATAATTTACTAAATGAACATCATACTATATTGAAGAAGACTTGAAGCTAGCGATTGAGACCATAAACTCATGTTTATAATGTTTACTGAGGTAATAAATCAAGTGAGAAGTAGGCTCATTTTCTCACAGACTTCTATACAATCAGACTTCTTTTTGCAACCAGAGGAGTCGCCCCCTGTTGGCTGTTAGAAAGAATGCAAGTTTAAGGCACTTCAGCATTGGCTTCACTTTTCAGACCTGGATGTTGCCCACTGTTTATATACCGTCAATCTTTTCATCTAACTCTCGGCAAGGAAGCAAATGAGCATACTTCCCAAAATATTGAGCTATTCCTTTAAAGACTATACTTCAGTCCAGTCTTCTGTATTTGCCTCGTCTACATGGTCTTTTGCATCTCCTTCTGTGGGAGTGGAGATCTTTCAGAAATCAATTCACTTGCAGTTGAAGGGCTTTAAGAGCACTGCAGCGTAATCCCACCTCTTAAAAAAAAAAAGCAGAACTGTATTCCAGCCCATATGGGTGGGAGCCTGTAATCTCTCCGTGCCCTCTTTCCGTGCGCTCTCTAAGCCCTCACCCTCTCCAACCGCCCGTCCAGCCCACCACTTACCACCATTACATCTGCATGCAGCTGGGTGGGCCCGTGGGTGGCTGGAATTCACCAGCACATATGGACTGCGTGATTAGGTTTTAGTAACAGTTTCAATCAGAAACACAGCAGATTACGATGGCAGAATATTCCCTGAATTGCTTAAAGATGATGAAAATGGAATCAGTAGAAACACATCGATATGACATTTTTCAAATGTCAGTCTCGGATTGCCAATTTGAAGTAAAGTGAGGTTGGGACTGAAGTAATTACTTCCCAAGTGGGTATAGGCTAAAGTGATTTTTTTTCATGCAAGCAAGATAAATGAGGTTCAAATGATTTCAGTGTCTGTGGATTTTTGCTCTGAGCAGCTGTGCACATGGAAGCTTACATATTGCTCCTTGCCTCAGGTGTGTGTTCATATTTACAGCTTGCATTTGTCATGAAGTCATGGTTTGTGACTCCTCACGCTGCCTTAACGTTCCCCCCCTAACCAGGGATTTGCTACTTGTTTTTGTTGAGCTCCGCTTCTGTCGAGTGCAATGACTGGCCAGGTATGAGATATGCCACAGCAGCAGGCACCATTAAGCAGCAGATCTACAGTAGATGAGTAGAGTCAGTGGTTCGGCTGCGTTCTGTGGTAGCACATAAACATGAGGATTAATCCTTAAGCCCTTCAACAAAGGTTCACTACCATCATTCAGTCCTTATCGGGCTGCACGCAGTGCATGTGCTGTAGCCAAGAGAGGAGATAACAGGCGGCATGGCTCAGCGGCTCCCAATGAACCTTAATGGTAAGCGTGGTTGCAAATAATCAACTGATCTTTGAAGTGCAATGGATGGGTGGATGATACATGGATAAGCATTTACGCATGCAGGCACAGAGACACACATGCATCATTGACTGGTTGACTTCTGTGAATGGTGAAGCCACATGTTGTAGGAATAATTGTAACAATGACTGACTTTTATTTAGTCAGGGTTAGTTTATTGTTCATCATAAAGTAAGAGAAAACAGTAGTCATGAATGCTGCTCTGATTTATGAGATACACTACTGTATATGGTCAAAACTATGTTGCCCCACCCATAGACACATACTTTTGTATACTTGTTGAATGCGAGCAACTTCCTGCAGCAAGATCTTATGGAAAGCGTGAAACCAGAAGAATGGATGCTGTAATCTGACCAAATATATTTGTCTAATTATGAGTGAAAATATTTCATAACACTTAATATAAGACACAGTCACCTAACAAGTAGGCTAATATGAGATACAGGGACTTGTTTTTAGACCATGCATCTTGAATATCTTGTTAAGTGAAAAAATTAGGGCCGTCAATCGATTAAAATAATTTATCGTGATTAATTGAAAATGAATCACAAATTTTGTATCTGTTCAAAATGTACCTTAAAGGGAGATTTGTCAAGTATTATATACTCTTATCATCATGGGAGTGGGCAAATATGCTTGCTCTATGCAAATGTATGTATATATTTATTATTGGAAATCAATTAACAACACAAAACAATGACAGCTATTGTCCAGAAACCCTCACAGGTACTGTGTCAAAAAAGTGGGCATGTCTGTAAAGGGGAGACTTGTGGGTACCCATAGAACCCGTATTCATTCACATATTTTGAGGTCAGAGGTCAAGGGACGCCTTTGAAAATGGCCATGCCAGTTTTTCCTCGCCAAAATTTAGCGTAAGTTTGGAGCATTATTTAGCAAGATCTCTTCTTTTCTTGAAAGGCTTAAATATTACACTTTATTTCAATGAGTCTTACCAAGCGAATTTTCACTTGTTCCATTGGCTTCCTTGTATTATATGTTTTGTTGAGTTTTTTTTTTTACTTATTGTTGAAGTGGCCTTTTATCCAGTGCATCAAACACCTGTGCGATGCTCGGAAGTCCACATTCCTTTTTTATGAGAGTCCACATATTTTTGGCCATAGCGTGCTTATTATAAATCTGTCTCCTGAGCATCTTTGTTTTTTTTTTATAGTAGATGACATCCACTCAAATACTGCAATATTGTCACTTTTAATGAGCAGTTTAATCTAGTGAGGAGTGCATTTTTTTTTTTAAACGTGTGAAACAAAATATTGAAATGGTTTCAAATATGATTATTTTACTTTCCATTGCATGTCCAAAAATCCATGATTAAAGTGCCATATATTTTTTTTATAGTGGTGGTCTGTCCTACCTCATGGTGTCAAGATGGACATTCATTTATTTTTTCTAGTGCAAAGCCAGGTTATAAAATATTATTATAAGGATGGAGGTAGATTAATCCCCTCCCAACCACTCCCAGCATCCCCTCATCTCTCTCTCTCTCTCTCTTTCTGTCTCTCTCTCTCTCTCTGTGATGCTGCAGCCTCCTGTAGTCTCTCCAGTCTCCAGTAAACAGCAGTCATGGCGACAGTGGTCCAACCGCTCTCTCTGGATCGAGGTAAGGCGCTCGGAGCTTTTGCTATTTTCTGCTTGTCATCTCAGGCTTTTTTTTCTCCACACATTTTGTAAAACTTCCTGCAAGGAGTAGTAGTAGTAGGTAGATCCAGGTGTTTTGTGATTTCCTACAGATTGTTTGTCGTTATTTCAATGCAATCTGATCTCCTGCGCTATTCTAAATAAAACCGTGCAGAAGCCTATCCGTTCCGTTCCGTTCCATTCCGTTCCGTTTCATTCCGTGCGTGCATTTTTGGAGAACGGACGAGCGCTCCTTTGCTCTGTTACATGACGTTAATCCACCATCATTTATTGGACAAATGGACACGCTTTACACCGCTTCGTTTATTCCCATCTTTATTATGTAACCTCCTCGCTACTATTATCCCGTTACAGCTCGCTTCTTTCTGCTCTCCATCTGTATAAACAGAAAGCCTCAGCTATACTGAAATCCACTTTGTGATACAACTTTTGTATTTGAATAGGACAGGTGCTTCAGTTGTTGTCTTTTTTTTTGTGCACTTGTTGGAAACACAGAAGCATATATTGCATTTAAAGCCTATAATGATATATTGAGATGGTGTTACTCAGCCTGTTTTTGATGATGCACCACAGGTAGTGTTTACTAAAGAGCGCAGATAATTGCAGACCATGTGACTTAAACACATATTTGTGCATCCCTCTGACCTCATTCCCATGGTAGTGATGCCTCCAGGATGACATTATGCATAATTTTGCATTTGTTTTGTTCCCTCTTTATAGAAAAGAGCTGCTAACCTACAACACATTTTAGGATAGATGCTCAAGCAGACCTTAGTGATATCATAGGTATACCACAGGAGATATTTTATACAGATTTTAGTACAAAAATGTATTTACATGCTTGAGGACTACCTTTAAAGGTACAGTGTGTAGCATTTAGGGGATCTATTGCCAGAAATGGAATATAATATTAGGCTAATAAGTATGTTTTTCTTTAGTGTATAATCGCCTGAAAAGAAGATCTGTTGCGTTTTCTTCACCTTAGAATGAGCCGTTTATATCTACATAGGGAGCGGGTCCTTTTCACAGAGCTGGCCGCCATGTTTCTACATTAGCCCAGAATGGACAAACCAGACACCGGCACTAGATAGGGCCATTCGTCAGCCACCGTAGTTCTCCTACACGCGGGAGAAGTTTCAGTTGGTTGCAACCTGCAACCTCACTGTTAGATGCCACCAAATCCTACACGCTGCACCTTTAAAGCTAGGGCAGGCAATTTATTTTAGAACATTTTTTTGTTATATTTGTTGAAATTGTTGTCACATTCTGACAGCAATCACTAAATAAAATGCTCTGACAAAAAAAGAAAAACAAATAATATCAAAAGTTATTCTTCATTTTTGGTGCGTTTTCCTACGAATGTCCAGCAACGTGTGACGCTAGTGTCAATTTCCGCTCCAGTCTTTTCAAAATAAACTTCCGTCTTCACAGGAAACAAGTTGTTTAGATTTAGGCAACAAAACTACTTAGTTAAGTTAAGGAAAAAACAACAACCTAGTTAGGTTTAGACAATAAACCTACTTTGTTAGGTTTAGGAAAACATCGTGGTTTGGGTTAAAATAACTCCGGAAGTGGCGTAACTTACGGAAGTTACGTGACACATAAATCAGCGTTGACTTCTGGTTTCACACAGGGTACGAATACTGGTCTACTGGGTGAAAGTAGACCTCCTCCCTACGCAGTGTTTGTTCGCTCTTTATACTTTCTGGTTCAGCTACGAATGGTGTCTGAGAACAGCCGGGCTTTCATGTGTTTTGGGGAGGCCTGAAGGGCTAGGACTTTTCTCGGTTGGATACCTTCAAAATCTGTCTTACTCTTATACTGGTTTCTCCAAAGTTGCCTACCCCTGCTTTAAATCCCTATACTTTCTTGTTAAAAGTGCCTATTTTTAGATCACAAGTGAAAAATTCCCAGTCTTACATTCAGTCCAAACGCATATCCCCCTGTCGAAATGTGATATTGCGCAAGCCTTGCATGGGAAATGGATGCTGTCAAATATAGAGAAAGGAGAGCTATTTCCTCTGTGCCAAGTAAAGCTAGCATCAGCTCCCCAGTCACTTCCAAGCCACAGGAGGGGACTATAAATACACTTTATTATCTGGTGGGAGCATAAATGATTATGCAGGAATCCGACTGGTGTCACTTGTATGTGGAATCCGAGTAATTAGCCACAATTGATCATTTTCTGCTATTAGAATTCGATTTTTATTGTCTTCCCTGTACTCAATTGCAATTTGTTCTTCACTAAAGTTTAATGTTTGAGAGCAGTGAAGCTTTACTGATGCACAAACTGCTGGGTGCAGGAGTGCTATAGCACGCAGAGTTAATGAAATCAGTCTAAGATTGCACCATCAGGCAAACAGATAAACAATACAACCCACGCCTCTCCAACTCACCCTATGGAATTATAGAAAGGGGCTTAGCTGTACTGATAAACAGGCTTTTAGAGGAACCATCTTCCATCTTGGTAAAATGTCAGGCTTATCTGATCTTAGTCATTTGCCGGGGCAGTGATTCAGACGTGACCTCAGCCTCTATGCTGGGGGGGCTGATCCATATTCGCATGCTGTGGCTTGAATTCAAGCAGTCAGCGGCTGGCAGCTGTAATGGCAGGAGCAGTAATAATGATAGTTTCACACAGGAGCCGTCATAGAGAGAGAGACATTACAGCCTCCTCTGTTTTCGTTTTTTTCTTTACAGCTGCTGCCACTTTGGAGAAAACACTATAATTGCTAATGAAAAGGTAGTCTCGTCTCGTGTGGGGAGTTGGCTTTAGAGTTGCTGAGTTTGTCAAACACAAGCCGGGAGGAAACAGATAGAGATGTTCATTTCCAGACGCTCCCACTTGGCTTGTTGGGTCACAGCAGGATGAAAGGATCTTACATCACTGGCCTTCCTGTTATTGTCGGAGGAAATGACTGTGATAAGGAAGCACCAGAACCCGATCAGGAACAATGGATTTTGAACCTTCCTGAATATTTCATATAAACCAGACTGCATTCTCTGTGGAGCTGACATTCAACTACAAATAGGCAAATCCCAGAGATGACAGTCTGTTTGATATGAAATAGTGAGAGCAGAGGTCATCATGATTCGTGGCTGTATCTCAGTTGCTTTTGAACCCTTCGCTAGAAGAGAGATCGTCTGTGCAATAATTGCAAGTTGTAGGGACAAACTAAAAGTCTTAAGCTAGCTGTATAGCTAAATGCTAACACCAGCATGCAACATGCTCTCAATGAAAACGCTAACACGATGTTCAGCAGGTATAATGTTCACCATGTTCAATATCTTGTTTTAGTGTGTAAAGCATGCCAACATTTGCTAATTAGCACTAAAAATCACGAATTGAATCCCGTGTCAAACCGTGTAAGTGTTAAGTTTCACTTTCACTTTTGAAACATAGTTATTTTAATCCAAAACATGATTTTTTTCCCCCCTAAACTTATCTAACTAGTTTTGTTGCCTAACCCTATCTAAGTGTTTTTGTCGCCTACACCTAAATAAGCCTTTTTGTTTGTGTTCAAAACATAACATTTAATTTAGTTTTACAACGTGTTAGAAGGTGTTTTAAGTTTTCACTTTTACAACATAGTAGGCCTCTAAAGACCTTTATCTATGGTCCTTATAGCGACCAATAACACTTATTTAATGGTGATTAATTTATTTAAACTAGTGGACTGATCATCTGACCAATCAATGGCATGCCTAGAATCACGCTGCTAGCATGACTAAAAACATACATTTCATAGAAATGAGCCACCCTAAAAGATACAGCTGATGTATATTAAGATTCATAACCTGCATATCTTTATCCCGTAATTGAAGAGCTAGTGTGACAGAGTATGATTAAAAGAAAACTGCAGTCTCAAACACTTAATGGAAGTATTATCAGCCTTATCTACAATACTTCTGCTTCAGTTAGTGGCTTCCTCAATTTCCAAGAATGACCTTTGATAACCCCAAAAATACAGCTGCAAACTTGTTGCATTCATCTGTTGATTACATAGGTAGAAAGAGAGAGCGATGGCCTGGTGATACCTCTGGAAGGGTTTGAAAGTGATAGATTTTCAATTTGAGAAAAGATGGGTTGTGCTCTTTACATCTTGTAGCTGCATCTTATTCTGGTCTATAGAGGCTAGTTTCTCTGTTCAGAAAGCGGTTTCAACAGTGCATTCTTCCCTGTGACGAAGTTGAACATCACTCTAGAAAGCAGCCCTCGCAGCTTCAAGTACGACCCCTTTTGGTTTTCTTCCCTGTGTGTCAAGGTTTGGCAAGTCTCTGTACAGTTTATAGCATCCTGTCGTAATAGACTGAAGGGAATATGCAGCACTCTAGTGCTCCAGTCTTTGTTGTCCCTCTGAGAGATCATGGGGAGTTCACCAGACCTTATTCCCATCACATGCTCTCAACGATTCGAAGGATTAGAGGGTTGTTGACAAGCTGACGTCACTCGTAGCTGTTGATATCTCAACCCACCTCCGTTTTAATACAGAAATAAAGGTTCTCAGAGTCATTGTCTTGGAGGGATACTTGGCAGCAGAGTTGCCAAGGGCACCAAGGTCAAAGTGGCGATGGCAGATGGCGAGGCTTTTTCAGGACAGTTTATTCTAGCGTGGCATCCCAGATAGCATCTCTCAGGGTACAAAGGTAGGACAGTAGTCAGAGGAAGGTCATTTGAGGATCCTCAGGTTTAAGAGGTTTGATCACGACCGCATGGTTTAATGAGCTCAGCCTCTGATCTGAGCGTGTTTATTTACATCGATGCAGTTTTGTCAAAACGGCACTTCTAAGTGCTGAAAATGAATTACACTCAGTTCTGACTAATTGTAGCAGAAAACTGGAGCGCTGCCCAGTGCGAGCACATCTACTCAACAATGTTGTGGAGCATTGAAGCCTTCATTACGTGTCACTGTGCAGCTCTGTGCTGGCAACTCTAGAGAGAAGCGATCGCTCCTTCCTTTTGGTGTTATTCCCTGTGTGTCAAGATTTGGTGAGTCACACAATAGCAGTACAGTTTATAGCATCATGTCTTTATAGACTGAAGGGAATATGTGCAGCACTCTACTGCCCCAGACTTTGTTTTCCCTCTGCGAGATCATGACGAGTTCACTGTTTTAAGGCCAGACCATATTCCCATCACATGCTCTCAGTCACACCAGCGGTTTGAAGGATTAGAGGGTTGCTGACAAGCTGACGTCACTCGTAGCTGTTGATATCTCAACCCACCTCCGTTTAATACAAAAATAAAAGGTTCTTAGAGTCATTGTCTCGGAGGGACACTTGGCAGCGGAGTTGCCAAGGGCACCAAGGTCAAAGTGGTGGTGGCGATGGCAGATGGCGAGGCCTTTTCAGGACAGTTTATTCTAGCGTGGCATCCCAGATAGCATCTCTCAGGGTGCGAAGGTAGGAGAGTAGTCAGAAGACGGTCATTTGAGGATCCTCAGGTTTAAGAGGTTTGATCACGACCGCATGGTTTAATGAGCTCAGCCTCTGATGTGAGCCTGTTTATTTACATCGATGCAGTTTTGTCAAAACGGCACTTCTAAGTGCTGAAAATGAATTACAATCAGTTCTGACACCGACTGACTAATTGTTACAGAAAACTGGAGCACTGCCCAGTGCGAACACGTCCTCACAATGATGTTGTGGAGCCTTGTCGAGCTGTTAAAGTCTTTCATTACGTGTCACTGTGTTCAGCTGTGTGCTGGCAACTCTAGAAGGAAGCCTTCGCTCTTTCATGTACGACTCCTTTTGATTCTCTTCCATGTGTGTCAAGCTTTGGTGAGTCTCTGTACAGTTTATAGCCTCCTGTCTTAATAGACTGAAGGGAATATGTGCAGCACTCTTCTGTCCCAGTCTTGTTTTCCCTCCAAGAGATCATGGCGGGTTCACTGATTTGAGGCCAGACCTTATTCCCATCACATGCTCTCAGTCACAACAGCGGTTTGAAGGATTAGAGGGTTGCTGACAAGCTGACGTCACTGAACCCACCTCCGTTTAATGCATCAATAAAGGTTCTTAGAGTCATTGTCTTGGAGGGACACTGTCCAGTAATTAGTGAGGATGAAGAAGACAATAAGTGCGATGTTTTTTCGGTCTCTGCTCTCACCACAGGCTCCCACTGGAGCCATTAGCCCTCAAGGAGTGATTTATTTGTCGTGCTTCGAGGGGATCGCCGCAGTCGGACAAATTAGAGCTAATTCTCTTGGCATGGGAGTTGTTCGGTAAAACCCTGTCGTCCCATTTTACTCATTCAGAGTGATTATTTCACTTATTATGGATGGAATTAGCAGCAGAGTTGCCAAGGGCGCCAAGGTCAAAGTGGCGGTGGCAGATGGGAAGGTCTTCTCAGGACAGTTTATTCAAGCATGCATTGCATCCCAGATAGCATCTCTCAAAGGTGCAAAGGTAGGAGAGGGGTCAGAGGAAAGGTCATTTAAGTTGAATTTGTGATTTTCAGAGATTTAACGACCGCATGGTTTAATGAGTTCAACCTTTGATCTGAGCGTGTTTATTTACATCGCTGCAGTTTTGTCAAAGCGGCACTTCTAAGTGCTGACAATGAGTTACACTCAGTTCTGCCACTGTTATAAAATGGACTAATTGGAGCGCTGCCCAGTGCGAACACGTCCACACAACAATGTTGTGCAGCCTTGTCGAGCGTTGAAGCCTTCATTACGTGTCACTGTGGCTTTGTTCAGCTCTGTGCCTTTTCTCTAATCAGCAAATGATGAGGATGACCTTTATTAGTCAGTCTGACGTTAGATGAGCTCAGAGAAATGAGTTTCCAGAGTACGGGGTCACACAGACAATGACAGCTATCGACATCTTATGCCACCTTTCTTTTTTTTTTGCATTGAATTGTATTATTCTTTTAAAAAAAAACAAGACTCTTTAAAGGGCTTTTGTGAACAGATAATGAATGCCTGATGAGCTGAGCAAAGGTCCCTTTGTGATTAGATAACATTATATATTGTACGTTAAAGCTAGTAATATGGAGTGAGAGCTGTTTTGTTAAATGTGGGATTTGTTATAAGAAATCCCAACTGCCTTAGTACTTTACATTGCTATTTAATACGAGTATAAATATACGTTTTTAAAGGAACAGTGTGTAACAAATAGGGGATCTATTAGCAGAAATGGAATATAATATTAAAGGTCTTATTGATACATTTTTATGTAGACAAATATTTAAAAAAAATTATATATCCACAGAGGGAATTTCTTGAAATTTGGCACAAACGTCCACTTGGATCCAAGGATGAACTGCATTGAATTTGGTGGTCAAAGGTTAAAGGTCAAGGTCACTGTGACCTCATATCTGTCCTATTCTTGTGATATCTCAGGAACGCCTTGAGCAAATTTCTTGAAATTTGGTACAACCATCCACTTGGACTGAAGGATGAACTGATTAGATATTGGTGGTCAAAGGTCACTGTGACCTCACAAAACACGTTTTTGGCCATAACTCAAGAATTGATATGCTATTTATGACAATTTCACGCAAATGTCTATCAGGATAAAATGATGAAGTGATGAAATTTTGGACAGACTTGGATGTAAACTGCAACTTGACTGGTTGGTGGTATCATACAACTGCGGGGTGGTTATTCTAGTTATTTTTTTCAATGGCAGTGGTGGGTTAAGGGAAAAGGATGCCAATCATTACGGAATAATCTTTCATTGCAGTCAGTACGGACTACATGGCGTGGAAACGACATGTCTAAAGCACAAATGGCGTTCTACCTTAGTTAGTCAGAAAGCTTTTCTACAGCCTCCAGAGAGAGAGAGCGCGAGAGAGAGAGAGAGAGAGAGAGGAGAGAGAGCGCAAGAGAGAGAGAGAGAGAGAGAGACAGAGAGAGAGAGAGGGGAACTTGTTACATTCAGTTTCTAATCTTCCAATTGAAATCCAAGTTGTTGAGGTCCATTAACATTGAATGTTGTCCTACCTCGCTTGTTTCCCCTCACATCAAATCTGTGTTGTAACCCTGTCTTCGAAATTAATGTCACAAGGTCATATTTCCGTGGGATGTCAAGTACACTGCATGTTTGCCGTTCAAGTTATTAAAGTCGTGTTGCCAAGCAACCAACAACAAAAATGGATGTTGTCTTCCCACTCTTCTTGCGAACACAGTAAACACGATCCCACTCGAAGACACCATAAGGCGTCTGGTCCTCGACACACTTTCCCACAGGATCTTGCAGTTTGATGTGAAAAAGAAATGGAATATTGCATGAAACGTTTTGGGACATTTACTAGTATTTTAATTCTGTTTGAAGCACTAGAGTACCTTTAATACTTGATGGTATGAGAGCATAAAGGCGGAGGCAAGAGCCAGCTGTAAAAATCTGTTGGGCACAGTTTTTTTTTTTTTTTTAAATCACAGGTTTTAGTTTGACTTAAACGCTGTGTTTAAGAGTAGTGAGCAATATTGTGACTCCATCGTTAACACACAATGGGAACCTTGCTCCGAGAGCGTATTAGTGAAGTCCTGACAGTCACGTAATTAAAAAACTTGCATTAAACTTAGCTCGTTTAATCATTAAGTATCACTAATGAGAATCCCCCCCATCCTTAGATAGCAGAGGGAAATTAAGTGGTGACAGGATCTCTGCCGGTGTCATCACTCTGCTTAATATGGCAGCAGTGCATTACACTGTAACTGTATCTTTGACGTGGCATGCACACAAGTTATTCTGATTGGTGTCACAACTCCTCAAAGACGTCAAAAGACACTCTGTAATTACAAGTCGTGATTTTCCTTTGCACACTGCGCTATCTCGGTGTGTTTTCTCCTAAAGCCTTTTCTGCCAGATAATGAGAGGGAAAGATTTTCTTGTGTCACCCTTCTTTAAAAAAGAAAATCCTCATTTAGATCCAGCAGCATCAGCTCCCCTTTCTCTTCCTTTGGAGAGGAATCTGTCAAACTACACAGTGTGAATGACCTAATTGCATACAGGCTGTTTGCTTCAGAAATATGCTAAATTTGGCAGACTTTCCGTTGTCAACGTGGAGCATATAGTTTTCACTGAGGCGGATGTACAAACGTGTACAGATGTTGCACACATCTGGACCCAATGAGGCCCCCACAGGGTCTCTGGGTTGAGATTCAAGTCTAGAACAGTACAATAAAGCACTTGAGGGCTGACCTTGATTTCCCTCTGCTGTATTTCCAGTGATTTGGTCAGGATTACTGTGAAGTCCGGTGGTGGCAGAAGTATTGAAATATTTATTTGTGTAGCAGCTCAGTGAGACAGACTCAAATGGACAAGTGAGGCAAACAGGAAAAAACAAGGTTCACTGTGTCCAGGTTATAATAGTTTTTAACTTTCCATTAGTTTTTATTTTATTTTATTTAAGTTTAGTTTAGTTTTCAATGTGTTTGCTAGTTTTAGTTTAGTTTCAGTTTTTCAGAAAGGTTTAGTTTTCATTTTTATATATTTAGTTTTCTTTTTTTGTTAGGGCCAGCTATAACGTCTCAGAAGTGTAGCTACATGTACCTACAAAATACATGGTTTGAGACCTGTTTAGTTATGGCCATGATGTTTAATCTCTAAGTTACAAAGAAGTTCTATTAACATTCTATTAAGTATTAACAGTAAACCTATTAATACCGCACAGTAAAAGTCCTGCATTCAAATGTTTTCTTTAAGTGAAGAGTGAAAATTTACTTAATGTTTGTTCAAGGTGGAGTTTTCAATTCTAATATAATGCTGGGTAGTTTTGGATATTATATTTTAATTGTTGTGTGAGTCAAATCTGAATTTGCAACATAACCAGTAACATTTCTTTGTCAGGTAAATGTAGTAATACAATGTTTTCCTCTAATGTAGAAGTACACAGTAAGTAGTATAGAGTTGAGTTGCGTATTTTTAAGTGGCCATTTGTAAGTTATTTCTGTGCACAATGAGCTAGAATAGTAACGTAATTCAACATTTTCCATATCTAAACATCTTAATAAATCTATAGCTGTTTGGGGCCCTTTTAGTTTTGTGCCTGGTAAAGTCTGCCCCTGCAAAAAAGGGCAAGGCATGCAGGCAGAGAGTGAAAAAGTCAAGCAAAGAGACGTAACAGGACAGGAAGGCGGGAACAAGAAGGCCGGAATGCAAAGACTGAGTTGCACAACAGGCGATTTGGTGGAGAGCTGAGAGAAAGCGGCAGGTATATAAATTGAAACCACTGGGAACAGCTGTGCAGCTGGGCGTGGCATGTGAGGCGAGAAATGCTCACAGGAGAGCAGTGCAAGGATGGAATATAATATCAGCAGGAATATCTGGAATGATATGAGAATTAGCAGCCGCTGGCAGATAAATAACAGAGGTTAAAGGTGCATAATCAATATTTTTGTATTTTCGATGGATCAAATGACTATGTATGACAGACCCACAGAGAACTATCACCTGACTTTGTTCTCCTCAGCTTTACAAAGCATTTAGCTTTTGGGTTTTGTGCACTACCTGCCCAGCACCAAACAGCAGGCAGACCCAGTTAGCATCTAGCTGGTGAACGTAGTGGAGCATTTAGCAGCTAAATAGCCGGATATTTCCCTCAGGAGTCGCTGGAGACCCAAAGCGGAGCTCAAGGAGAGTGAATATTGAATTTACATTCATCAGGTGGCTAGAGACAGGACTCCAACTGAATGTTAATGTTGCTTATAGTGACTTATAACCAGCTTGTAATATATTATATCTGCCTATACCTCAGGCATTTTAGTACTTCCCTTGAAGCAGCACCCAACGACCACTTAGAATAATCATATAATAATTCATTATAACACTGATTGTAATGCATTATGACATGGCTTTGTTGAATACTCAATTCTGATTGGTCAATCACGGCGTTCTACGGTCTGTTATT
>CAKALG010043208.1:0-14861 GCA_916700815.1 Helicolenus hilgendorfi
TGCCTGAATTAAGTGAACCATCCCTGGGCCAGCTGTCACCGCACACACCCATGCTCCCCTTCATCCCCCCATCTCCCCTCCATTCCCCCAGCCAGCTGGGTACACTTTGTGTTTAAGTATGTTTGTGTGAGTGTGAATGTGGATTATTCTGTTGGCCTCTGATTAACACCCAAACTTGAGTTAGAGATAACGTGAGCTTTTCATTTCCTCAGGGGAGGGAAAGAAAGAGACAGAATCGGTACGCTTTATTATCACACAGAGACAAACAAACTGCGAGGTAGTGTGGAGAGAGTTAGAGAAACTCAGACAAAGAAAGAAACAAGGTAACGGACACAAATGAGGATTCATTGAGCTGCCGAAAATAGAGGAAAATCCAGGTTTTGTAAAGCTTGTATTCGCTCCCTTGCAGAAATGGATGAGAAGATTGATACTACTCTGTCTGCGCGGTAAATATGAAGCTGGAATCAGGAGACAGTCGGCTAAGATTAGCATAAAAACTGGAAACGGGGGGAAACAGCTAGCCTGGCTCTGTTCAAAGGTAACCAAATGCTTCTGTGTCCTCCAGTGCTCCCAATGGCATCTGCAAGATTTCACAGATCGGAGGAAAACAACCAATCAGAGCCGAGCTGGGAACTAAACTAGGCAGCGCTGATCAAATATGAATCAATATTCTGTTACTTTAATGTCTATTTCTCGCCTAAAATGTTTTCAGAAACATCTTGTAGTGTACTGTTTAGCTGTAAAATAAGAAAGTTTGTGACCCGGCAGCCATGTTGAGATCAGGTGAGGAAATACCAAGCACCACCCACTAGCCGGAGCAAACTTTCTCATTTTACAGCTAAACACTTGGAAGTTACGTGACAAATAAGTCAACGTTGACTTCTGGTTTCACACGGGACACGAATACCGGCCTCCTGGGCGAAAGTCCTGTTTTTTGACCCAACCATCCATCCCGACCTCTTCCTTATGCGGTGATCGCTGCTCTTTATACTTCCCAGCTCACAATTATGTGGATTACATACAAATTGATTTCGTGCTGACGAATCAATCCATTACATTTTGTGACTATTTCAAGAACTGCTGTGCGACTGGGCTGTAATATGTTTTGTTATAACCAGACAGAAACTGTTGGAGAGTCATGTCTCTGGTTTCCTCTCGTTTTTTTTTTCTTCTGGTTGTATGCACCAGAATGTGTCTAAGTGTGCCTGTCTGTTTTTCTTCTTACCTACAAGATCCCATTCCCCGTTGGGTATGTAGGTGGAGATGTCCACGTCCATCATTTGGAGGTCGAGCAGCCAGCCATTGTGGGTCCAGGAGCCAAACTTGAGGTCACACTTCTGCACATCGAATGGGAACCACCGCACATCGATGTAGCAGGTACTCTTCAGGATGCCTGGAGAAGTGTTGGGGAAAGTTACTTTTGGCGCTTAACACTTACTTTAATTCGGTATGTGCTTTGCTTAATATGTTTAAAATCTAAAGTATCTACTGCTTTTCAAGTCATAGTCATTTCACTATTTCTTGGCTCAGATTCTGGACGGAAAGCTAGCTCGAGGAAAATGTGCCAACGACCCTCAAAGTTTTTCTGGTGCATCACAGAGGGAAACATCAAAGTACAGAGGTAAGTGTAAGTTCTATTGATCAAGACACACTTCAATGTGACATATTTGCCCACTCCCATGTTGATAAGAGTATTAAATACTTGACAAATCTCCCTTTAAAGTACTCCCTTTAAAGTACACCAAAACCATGGGAGAGGTGGAAGTTTCAGCCAGTAACAGTGAGGAAGAGGATGATGACGACAGTGATGATGACAGTGATCAATTGATGTTTCTAAAAACTATCATGTTGATCTCAACAGTTTTGATGTGAACAGATGCTAATGATGGTGAGGATACTGTAAGAGCAACTCTAAATAATGGTAATACAGTGATAAGATTTAGTTGACAAATTGAGATTGAAAGTGGGTTATTAATGTACTGTGATAGAGAGAGAGAGAGAGAAAAAGAGAGAGAGAGAGAGAGAGAGAGAACATCTTGAATGTCTCACCTGGTGGGATGTACTGACAGGATCCTGAAGCATTTACGAGCACATTAGTATGGAACGTAGCATCAAACCTCTCATCAGCACTACAGGGAGAGAAGAGTGGATAATGTAAAAACAGTTTTGGAACGTTAAAAGAAAAAGCCCCCAAAATAGGAAGACTTTTAGAGAAAAAGTCAGAAAGGAGAGTACAAGGGCCAGGGGTTATGAAGTTGATTGAGGCTTAAGTACAAAGGTAAAGACAGATGCAAAGAAAAAACAGCCAAGTGAGAATGAAGGTGACAGAGAAAGGTAAAGACACGGGGGATTAGTGTAGATCCAGACAGACAGTGTTTAATTTTACTGATCATCTTAAACAAACATGATTGCCCGCCATCCAGACATCTTTCAAATAGACAGGGATTATGTACGCCAAAAAAAACCACAAAGTACAGACATCATAATCACAAAACTACACATTTCACACAAGATCAAAAAATCTTCCCTGGAACATTACAACATAAGTTTTTTTCTTTCAGAAAGTGAAACCAAAGGCTTCTACAAACCTGAGAACAGACATTCCTAGACATTAATTTAAAATCTTGTGGACTCTTTCTTGCTAGATAAAGGTTTCTTTCTGTATTTATTGCAGTAAAAAGAAGTATGTCAGAAATACAAAACAAATCTGTCCTGGTTGACTGAATACCTTTAACAAGATTTCTCAGGGACAGATTTCTAAAGACAACTAAGAAATGCATTCACTTGCATACTATTCAATTATTTGGAGAGCACATCTTTCCATCAAGGCTACATATTCCTCGATATGTGCATCTGTCATCTAAATTTGCCACACCTCCAAGAATTTGGCGACCAAACAGTTACAAAAACAAAATAATTATACATATTACAAATATTTGATGCCAGAAACAGATGTCACAAAATTCAATTCAATCAGGTTCAATTGGTTTAGGTAAAAAACCTTGGCCTATGAATCAAGGAATCCACGAAAAAAATACATTTGTGCATAAACTCAACCCAAGTCGGCAGAAAAAATGTTGGCATTGTATTTTCTGCAAACCACGGGATACATTGAATGTCGATGTTTCTGAACCAATATTCATGAATATGTTTCATTTCAGTTGCGTATCACACTTGCAGAAATGCTTGCATGTGATTATCATTGAGAAACGATTGGTTAGGTTTAGGCAACAAAAGTATTTGGTTATGGTTAGAAAAAGATCATGGCTTATGTTCAAATAATGTGTAACAACATAACTATCGTAAATAAACAACAACCGCCCTTAGCGGACTTTCTTACATAACGTTACGTTAAGTCAGCGTTTACTTTTGGTTTCATGCGGGACATGAACGTCGGTCTCCTGGAAGAAAGTCATGTGTTTGTTTGACCAACCTTATACTCGTTATTATACCACGTAACTTTCATACCATGTAACTTTCAATCATAATCACAAAACTACACATTTCACACAAGATCAAAAATCTTCCCTGGAACATTACAACATATGTTTTTTTCTTTCAGAAAGTGAAATCAAAGGACTCTACATACCATTTATATATGATAAACTACTGCTACTAACTCTAGGGATGGCAATGTTGGTCTTTCAATACACAACTTCGGTCCTTACTGAAATATCTAAACAACTATTGAATGTATTACAATGACAATTTGTACAGTGTACAAATTTGTGTACAAGTACAAGTTTGTGGTCCCCAGTGGATGAATCCTACTCACTTTTGCGATCCCCTGACTTTTCCTCTTGCACCACCAGCAGATTGGCATTTGTGGTTTAAATATATTGATAACTATTGTATGGATTCCTACAGACATTTGTGTTCCCCTAAGGATGAATTGTAATAACCTCCTAACCTTTCCTCTTGCGTCATCAACAGGCCAAAATGTAATTTGTACATTTAGCTCAAAGCACAGCTGTGCTTACGTACAGCTTTATAGAGCTGCTGGCAGGGAAGACAAAAGCAAACAGACAAATGGACAAAAAAATCATACAGGACTAAAAACACAACTTCTTTTACAGACGTAATGAAGCAGTAAAATGCTTTCTATGATGGCAACATAGCATTTATCCATTTATTCACAACCAGTATAACATTTATTCGGTATGCTGTGACCCCCATAGACAGTCTGAATGAGATATACTGAATGGTACTCATTCTGAACAATAAATGAGTGCTCACCCAAAGCCAGACAAAACAGCCTGACTCAGACCATCATCTATTATTGTCCATTAGTACATTTCCACCACTTACAGTATGAGATTGGGAGCAGTGGGAGAGGGGCATGCCTAAACTGTTACTGAGGGCTTTCTGTTGGACAGGTAGAACATAAATTTTAGCAAAGTGCGCTGGGAACACACCCAGGAGGCATATAACAGGACAAGGCTTTACTCAATGCAGATTTATAGCCGCTACATGAATAATCTAAATCTAATCGTTTCACTTAGTAGAGGGTGGAAAAACAAAGAGGCTGTGAGGATACTTTGGAACAGCCGTAATGGCTCTTATTCATTGCCGAGAACGAATGAGCTAAATTAGCATTTAGCCTTGTAATGGTATTTGGAAGACATCTACTTAACATATGCATTGATTGTAGCATTAGCATTTTTAAACTGTTTGGGGAATCTTAGAAATGTGGAGACTCATGCTGTCCCTAAACATGGTAGCATCACAGGAAATTCCTTGATTCATAATAGAGTGCTCCAGGAATCAAGTATTTCTGTAGGCCAACCAGGAAGTTAGCATCGCTGTGGTTCCCTCGACAAAAAGCCAATGGGATTTTTCCATTGGGTCTTAGATTATTGCAGAAAATAAGCTCTGTGGCAAACACACATTTATGATATTTACACGTTTTGTTCAGCAAGATAATCTTCACAAAAGAACATCACTTTTATGATTTTTGTTGTGTAAATGCAATCGCCAGAAGTGCAAAGCTAATGTTAGGCTATAAACGAACTACACCGCGGTCGCATGAGCTCGAGTATACACAACGAGGCTGTAAAGGTGAACAAGTCAGCGTGATGATGTTTAGTAGTCTCAGTTAGCCACTGGTTACCAACCGTCCATTATAAAACACCTAAAGGCTTCAGAGTTCACGAGTGGAGTATTTATTGATGTGTTTTATGTCGTAGAACAAAACATTAAAATCTCTTCAGCTTGTGTTAACGGCAGACCTTATTTCAGGCATCTAACTAAAAACCCATTCAAAAAACCCATTGACTTCCAGACGAGGGAACCGGAAATGCTAACTCATTTCCAGGTTTTAGGACTCATTCTTGTAGTACTTCCGATTTTCCGACATTTCCGACTTCTCATTAATCACATCCTAATCAGATCCATAAGTACGTGGAACGCGTTTCAAAAATGTCATATAACGTGGAAAAGATAGGGGCATGTTCAACATGTTGAATCCCAATGGAGTCCTTTTGCCTCCATTGGGATTCTTCAGCAACTTAACGTTTTTTTCTTAGACATTTTTAAAAAATGGCTTGCCATTTACTTCCAAAGCAATAAAAGGTATTAAAAATAGATACATTTCTGTAACTGTGCTGCTACAGAAATCCACAGAGCCTTGAATAATAACATTTTAGGCAAATAACCTTTCCTCTCATGCAGAACAGAATATACTTCTTTGATATCCGCTGGCTGAATGAAATGGCATCACCCACATTGACATTTCATGCCTGTGTAAACATTGTTACAGTATGTTAAAATATTATCATCAAGATATGTGGGTAAGGTCAGGAAAGACAGTATCGTGCTGTCTAGATTCATTCATTCAAACCATCTCTACATGTAAAGATAGCAGCTCAACAGCCACATGGCTTACATTATTTATATAAAAAACACAATGAAAGCAGAAAACTCAGTCCCTTTGTGTCCCATCTTCCCCAGTGTCTGTAGATGGTGAAATATTCAAAATCATGTCTGGGACGGAACAAATGGTTCCTTTATTATTCATCTGAAATGGGTTTCAGTTTGCTGCATTGTTGACATGGGCACATACAAATCATACAGCTGTCTACCTTTTACATCGTCCACCAAGCCCGG
This sequence comes from Helicolenus hilgendorfi, assembly GCA_916700815.1. Classification (NCBI taxonomy): domain Eukaryota; kingdom Metazoa; phylum Chordata; class Actinopteri; order Perciformes; family Sebastidae; genus Helicolenus; species Helicolenus hilgendorfi. The sequence continues at coordinate 6,106 of CAKALG010043208.1, forward strand.
CTTTACAGCGCCTCATGTCCAACAGTCTTGGCTAACTTGGAGAGACTACCCTACTGTGGACTGAGGAAAAAGACTATCCTGCATCTTGTGTAGCAGATGCGTGAAAATCCATTACTTTGCAAATTTTCTGCAAATGGAATAACATCAAAGTCAATCATTGATCTTTGGCCGAAGGTGATGTTGTATGAAGACTTTATGATCAAACAACATGTCTGGTATGTAGTCCCCCTATGGCGCCATCTTTTGAATCCCACAAAGAGACTCCAAGAAGATCAGATACTTTGAACTGCTGTTTGCTGCATAGGCATAAACAGGCATTTCCTCTCCAAAATATCTAATAATCCAACATAAAGTGGGCCCTGCTGTTCTTTCTGAGAAAACTCCAGCACTCAGTCAGAGGTTTGTGACTTTTGGCACCTTTAAACCTCCTGGACTACCAGAGAGCTGACGTTCCACATCCCCACAGCCAGTTTTCGTCGACAAAGCTCAGCACACTAGGGATCCCACCTTCACCTGCCAGATGACTGACATCGCACCAGACCTCTACAACTAACTTCACAGGATGATGACATTTTGGACCGACATGAATGTAAACTTTCAAAACTTGACTAATTGGCGTTGGCATAAAACTGCGAGGCGGTAATTCTGGATTTTCTATGTATACAATTTTTTTTGTTTTAGTCCCTGCTGAAGTCTTGCTACTGCAATGACCTAATTTCCAGATGGGGATTAGTAAAAATTCATCTTATCTCGCAGTTTTAATCTTTTTTCTTGCTTGCTTCATAACAATAGAAATTAATGATTGTACTCGTGATTTATACTGCATGCATAAGGAATGTCAGTTTCAATCTGGGTCTGTACAGGACTATATTGTCGTTATCGTTAGCGATCGCTGATCCCCACCGTAAGCTGCTTAATGTTCTGTATCATCCCTGTTAGATAGCCGAACCGCTCCCTTCTCCCTCTCTGTCTCTCATGCACACACTAAGTGGGAAATCTGTCACTACCCCCCACCCCCTTTCTGCCTTAAAAGAATCCTCAATCACCTTGAAGGTACAGCTGAAAAAACAGCGCCATCCATCAACTCTGCCATCCATCGCCTTGTCTTTCCCTCATTGCAAGCGTGATTCTTTGAGTATGTACGTGTGTGATTCTAAGGAGGCGTGAAAAGGATTGATGCATTAAAAAACATCTTACTCCCCTGTTAAATACCCCCTCTTGGAGCTTGACAGTTTAATAATGATCAACAATCACACAACCTCTCTCCCCTGGTGCCTTTTACAGTAAGCAACACTATAAAAAAAAGTCACATAAGCAAGAGCACCAAACAAACACCACTTTAGTATTTCCTCAAGTGCTATTCCCTTGCACATTAACATGATTTATGTTTAGTAAGGGAGGTCTTCATTCAAGTCAGAATCGTCTTCCATCAGTATATTTACTGTGGGAAACTGTATAGAATGCTTGCCATTGCAATAACCTGTTAAGAGACTGCCTTTGATTTTCTTCATCATTACTGCACTTTATCTAATGTCTTATTCTGTCTTGTTGCAGGTACAAAAATAAAAAATGGAATCTTCTAGAGCCAAAAGAAGTTCAAGATAAAAACAAGGAACTTCTGTACAAGGTAAACATACTTCATTAAGTATTTATTTATTTTAGGACTGTCAAAGTTAATGCGATAATAACGTGTTAAGGCAAATTAATTTTAACAGCAATAATTTCTTTAATGCATTAACGCAACTTGCGATTTTTAGACTGCAGCAGGCTCAGTCTTAAAGCTAGAGTGAAGATAGTGGGATCATATGAAACTAGGAAACCTAAAGAATCCATTGGTACCAGCCATGTCATACTAGCAAAGGAGACTAAATAATGATGCACACTTACACTAAATTTTGGTGAGGAAAAACTGGCATGGCCATTTTTAAAGGGGTCCCTTGACCTCTGACCTTAGGATATGTGAATGAAAATGCCTCCTATGGGTACCCACGAGTCTCCCCTTTACAGACATGCCCACTTTATGATAAGCACATGCAGTTTGGGGTAAGTCATAGTCAAGTCAGCACACTGACACACTGACAGCTGTTGTTGCCTGTTGGGCTGGAGTTTGTCATGTTATGATTTGAGCATAGTTGTTATGCTAAATGCAGTACCTGTGAGGGTTTCTGGACAATATTTGTCATTGTTTTGTGTTGTTAATTGATTTGAAATAATAAATATATACATACATTTGCCGAAAGCAAGCATACTTTCCCACTCCCATGTTGATAAGAGTATTAAATACTTGACATGGTACATTTTGAACAGATAAAAAATGTGTTATTAATTTGCGATTAACTATGGCGATTAAATACTTTAATCTATTGACAGCCCAAATGTATTTATTTATTTTTGCCAGGCCTTAGGCATATCGTCTTTTTGGACCCACTGTTCCATAATAAAAGTCTTTATAGTTTTGTGATTCCACTGGGTATCACATATGGGCACATTGGGCATTTGTTGTTGTTTTTTCAGTATGTCACAGCTGTTTAGCAAGAGGGTAAATGTTCTGGATGTTATTTGTTTACCATGTAGGCAGCTGTCTGGAATAAATGTCTAAAGGTGGCTTCTTTTTTAGGACGAAAATGGGACATATTCTTTTAATGTGCACAACAGCCTGAAACACAAAAGACACTGGAAAATGATCAAGCTGCTCATTGGCAAACTTGAGAGATCCTTGAATTGTTCTCAGAAACCGAGCAGGTCTGGGCCACATTGTGAGTATCAACCTCAGAAACACCTAGCAATGTAATTTATTTGACCAGGCACAGGAGCCTCATTTCCATCCAAACAGTAGAAAGCCAAAATGGCCGAGCAGGAAGAGTAGGAAAGGGAGAGAGACTTTATTTCTCTTTGAAATGAATGAAAGTCCCATTCTTTGACAAAGGTATGAAAAGAAATGAGCTCAGCCAGATGAATGTTTCCAATAAGACCTGTAGAGTTTGATATGAGGGTGAACCATCCCTACCAACATAATGAAATTATATGATGAAGTCTAAAATAAAGGACCAAAAGACGTGACTAAAATATTGAAAACTGTTGACATTTCCAGCCACTTGGCTCAATGTTTTTTCTCCTGCCCATTACAGGCGACAGATGCAAAGCCCCATGGGAGTTACGGTTTATGTCCTCCCAGAGGGAATCGGCTCAATCATCTCATTAAACGAGGCTGTAACCAAGAGTGAAATTTCATCTTGGGGATATTTCTTCCACTGTGTTATTGGGTAAACAGAGTCCAGACAATCTAGAGTATCCGTCCGTATATTATAGAAAACAAATGCATTTAAATAGGAGGGAAAAGAAAGAGAGGAGACAGAAAAAATGGATACAAATGTATGTATAATAGTGTTCAAAATAGAATGAGACGGCTAGAGCAGTGACAGATTAATGACTGTGCTTATCATGCCAGTGGCCAGTAGCCACTGATACAATTACCAGCAAAAATGAGGTTTCATAATTTTAGCTGCCTTTCATCATCCCTTACTTGATACCAATATACTTTATCAAATTACCATTCTAATTTGTAAGAGTAAAACTATGCTATGTAGATGATTTTAAATGCAGTATGGTGCGATGATGAATCACTCAATCAATACAAAAGTAAAGAGATTCTGAGATTAAATATGAAATTATTATACCAGTACTGATGTGACATTGTAAAATATTTCACATCATTTTCTGTAGCTTCAGATGTACAAAAGTAGATTTGTACATCTCTACTGTTTTTATGCCTACGCGCCCCTTAACAGCTGTGGCAGGAGGCATTATGTTTTCAGGTTGTCCATTCGTCAGGTCCATTTTCGTGAGCATGATATCTCAGGAACGCCTCTAGGGAATTTCTTCAAATTTGGCAAAACATCCACTTGGACGCAAGGATGAACTGATTAGATTTTGGTGGTCAAAGGTCAAGGTCACTGAAATCATGACCGTCCCATTCTCGTGAACACGATATCTCAGGAACGCCTTGAGCAAATTTCTTTGAATTTGGCGCAAACGTCCACTTGGTATCAAGGATGAACTAATTACATTTTGGTGGTCAAAAGTCAAGGTCACTGTAACCTTACATCTCAGGAACGCCTTGAATGAATTTCATCAAATTTGGCACAAACGTTCATTGGAATCAAGGATGAACTGATTCAATTTTGGTGGTCAAAAATCAAGGTCACTGTGACCTTACGTCCGTCCCATTCTTGTGAAAGCGGTATCTAAGGAACACCTTCAGCGTATTTCTTCAAATTTGGCACAAATGTCCACTTGGACTCAAATATGAGCTGATTGTATTTCAGTGATCGAAGGCAAAGGTCACTGTGCCCTCACAAAACACATCTTTTGCCCATAACTCAAGAATTCATATGCTAATGACAATTTTACACAAAAGTCTAACAGGATAAAATTATTTAGTGATGTCATTTTTTTGACAGACATGGATGTAAACTGGAACGTTCAAATCGACTCACAAGTAGCTGGTGAAAGAATGCAGCGATGGGGTATAACGTTAATTGGGAGAGAAGAGAAGAGGATACAAAACAAGACAAGACAGAAAAAAGTGAGTGTACCCTACCTGTTGTAGAGGAGGATATCTGGGACCCATACCAGATTGGACGGGAAGCGCAGATTCTGAACCCCGGGGTAGCTCTCTGGGTTCCATGAAAGGTAAATGTCTGTCCAATACTGAAACAAACAATAGAAGAAGTAAATGAGAATAAAGAGACGATGAGGTGAGGACGTGAAAACAAAAAGTGAGCAAATGACAGAACAGGTGAGAAATAAACAGAGGTTGAACAAAAAGGAGATGAATGCCAAATTGAAAGCTCTTAACTGTCTGTTATTGGTGTGAACCCCAGCCAGCCGAGCCAATTTGTTGTTCTCGTTGATATTATTTTTAGCAATGACACAGCTGTGACAGCAACACGTGTTCCACAGCTTAAATACCATTGGTACAATGCCACGCAAATGCATATATCATCCCTGCGTCACAGCACCTTTTCCTAAAATATAAAACATCCTGGCACACAACAGCGATGCAGAACGTTCTTTACAATTATAATCAACATAAAACCCTCTGTTGGCTCTTGCACCTTTTTTCTCGAGCTCTGCTAATGAAGCCTGGCAGTGAAACCGTGCCAAACCAACAGTTGTTGGCACACTGACCCCTGCACTCCCTTTTGAGCCTGGGTGCGCATTCAGCAAGGGGCTAACTGAGCCCAGCATCAAGATGATGAGTGGTCTGTCGAATGGTATACCTATTAGTGTGTGTTTTGGCATGTAAGCACATTCATTTGTGATTGTTACTGCTGTGTCTTTCTATGGGTATGTGTGGATACTATATATGTATAGAAGACACTTATAAATAGAGGCACTCAGATGTTATAGCCAAAGGGCACAATCTCTATGGAGCAAGTCCCATTGCTAATGTGGCCACAGTACACTGGGCACATCTGTCTGTGCCTGTATGTCCATGTGTATGTATGGACATGTGGATAGAGTCCAATGGGTGTTTTTGTGCTCGCATGAATGTGCTCTTGGGACTGTTAAATGTGTCCACGTCTCCATGCGCATGCAAATACGTCTGTGCATATGCGCCTCTGTCCATATACGTGACTTTACAATCAACACAAATCCCTATACAGAGGGTATCTGAGTTGAGCCATTTCAAAGAGATGCCATCCATCTCAAGTGGGCCGGCTGACATATGTCTCCACTCACGCAGCTAATGACTTAATCACTACACTTGTCATCAGTGGGCCTTGGCAGTTTGGTGCTACAGAGCCTTCTTTTCATGTTGTTCACGTTGGCTGGGAAAGCACAACTAACAGCCAGCAGAACATATTACAGCTCAGTAACTTTGTAGTCTGTCAGGCATAGATGAGAAGGACATTGGGCTACGTAAGGTAACTGCTGTCTAAGAATAGGTTTGGTGTTACATAACGGGAATTTAAGAAAGCGTCACTAATTAGAAACAACTATCTTATTAAGAGAGTGTGAAATTCATTCTCTGAATGCAAAACTCAGGATGATACGTTTTAGGGTGTAGGATGCAAATATGCATTATACTGTATATACTGCAGCATGTATTCCAAAAAAGTAGCACACAATATAGTTAGAATTGAATATTTGGCACTGCTTTTTGTCATTTGTAATGACCTCATGTGCATCTCTTCAAAGATGCTTACAGATATGTTTTTCCATGTAACTACATATCAATTAATTTTTATTGCCTTGATTTTTAGATATCTGTCTCTGAGATTTCTGCCGTCACCCAAAATTTAGGTGAATAGAATTGCATTTGTGGTGCTAACAGCAACAGATAAATGTATCTTAAATTTTCAATATCATATCTTTCCATAGATAGTGTTCTGGTCACTCTGGACAATCTACAAACCTCACTGTGAAAAGGTGTTAAAGGGACTATTTATTTGGTACAGTAGAAAGTAGTTCCAGTGAAAACTGTTGACCTGTGGATTATCAAGATTCACAGCAACATGACTCTTGGAAAAACCAACCCGGTCTCATTCCCAACTCGTCAAATACCGCCGTTTGGTCAGTGCCCCTCAGCATCGGAAACCGATGCATGGAGGCACTCTTTCGCAACAGTATGTAGTGAACTGGGCTTTGAAATAACTCCAATGTCAACCCAGCCGGGGCGTTATTTGATGGTCAGAGCAAGTGACGTAGTATTAATAGCGTGAGAGTCCATTCAGGGTGGGCAGGAGGGCTGGTGGATGGGTCAAACAAACACAAGACTTTCAACCAGGAGACTAGCGTTCATATCCCGTGTGAAACTAAAAGTAACATTGACTTATCTTGTAATGTCATACTTTAGTCACATGACTCGTCAGTCCTGTGAGTCACGTGAGTCGCTAGTCAGTGAAGTTAACGTCAACCACGACCGTTCCTAACTCTACCGAAGTGGTTGTGTTGCCTAAACCTAACTTCCTGTAAAAATGGATGTTATTTTGAAAGGACACTATACATGGAAAGAGTGTATATTGACACGCCGTCCTTGGTCTGTCCATAACCCTCTACATTGGTCTCTGATGCCAAGGGGCACTCCGATGCTGAGGGTCACTGACCAAGCAGCAATATTTGATGAGTTGGGAGTGAGAATGTGTTGGAAAGACACATTAGTGATACATTTTGAGCACCACAAACACAATTCCATTCACCTATACACTCCATTCAGATGGAGGTAAAATCCGAGACAAATAAAATCTAGGTGAAACAGTTTGTTTGGTAATTTGGGTGAACTGACCCCTTTTAAAGAACACTCCTCCAGCAGCCTTAAGAGCTGGCTATAGAGTAGGAGACAAAAGTAACACCCATTTCTTGGAAAACTTAAGCTCATTACAATTCTCACAGTTAAAAACCACGTAAAATCCTATCCATTCGGATGTGGGACATTCATTGCCTGATAAACCTGTAATCCGAAAATCCTCCACGATGCAGCGAAATAAATTGCCAAGGTGAACCTGCCCCTCTCTGTCTGACTGTCTGTGAGCTACTTACATGTAATGTTCCTCTCAAGTCTCCTACAAAATCTGCTGCATCTGCAAAGCCCCCCCTAAGCCATTACACCAAAGTGGATGCCCGTATTAAAGAGGTGGCTTTCTGAATAATTGATTCAATCATAACTTGTAAGCCAGTCAGCAGCCAACTCAACCTGAATGCGGCTGTGACATCCTTTAATGGTCTATTATTACTGGGGCCGTTGTGATAATGAGGCTGTTGTACCTACCTGGCTGTAGTATTTTCCTGAGCATCGTTAATGCATATTTCTTGTACCATTACCTTCTTTTCCCATTTTCAATAATGGGATAGATATGCTGTGGCTAAGTAGCTTTGTTCCCACATGTTTAGAAGGCAGTACAGTTGCTGTTAAGAATCTGATAATTGAGGTCAAATTCAAAAGGATTGTGCAGCTCTTGCGGCCGCTAAACCTGCACAGATAAGACAAAAAACAAACCGTGTAATTCTCAAAGCACCCACAAAGGGTGAAATGCACCCCTAACTGCACTGATGAGCAAATAGGGACGAGGTGCTCCTGTGCTATTTACTCAAATTTAAATTGGGTAATATGCAGACATTTGATGCAAAATTGTCCCCTTTTTATGCAAATGAGGCTCATTACAAAGCAGTTAAATTCACAATGATTGGCGCTAATGGCCGCCTCGCAGTTACAGTGAAATTATTAGCATCTTCAGGGAGTTGGTGGTAACTAACGCACATTTATAAGAGGTGTCACACCCAGACTTCCCAGTGATCATGGCATATTAAATTCTAAATACGGTTTCTCTCTGTCACGTTTAAATTCCTTGAGGAATGCCTCTACAACTTGTCTTCCAGGACCTGTAGCTCGCGGTCTGAACTTTTAATTTTTCTTTTTCTCTCTGCCATCGTTCTGCCTACAGTTTTCTTGGCACAAAGGCAACATTTATACTTTGCCACATGGATAATTGCAATCGAACACAAGAAAAGGGCAAATTGCACTCAGCTGCAAAACTCTCTGTGCGTATTTGCGCTGTAATATCAATAGCACAATATCTTTTTGTGAATTGGACCTTGATACTGGGCAGATGGGCTAGCGGTTGCAACTGATGCGCAATTCATGGTGCTATCGGTGGCTGCATTCAATTCTTTGTGAATCCACCCGTGAGTGTTCACTAAGGCCCTCCGACTGTGAATTTTACAGCAGCCCTCGCTTGGACCTCGCCACTTCC